>JAODAL010018043.1:0-75899 GCA_025379985.1 Phyllomedusa bahiana | reverse complement strand
TGCTCTCCATGACTTTAATGTCATCGCGCATAATCGATGCTCACTATCGAAAAACCTTATCGATAGCGGCCCCGACTATCGACTATCGATCGATCTCGATAGCCAACGCAATCGCTCAACACTAAAGGTGACTTTAAATCTTTTGTCCTGCAAATATCCATAGTCTAGACTAATCATTCAAATCATGCCCAAATTTCTTCTAAGGAATTTTTTACCACAAAGATTTTCTCTCCAAAGCCCTGTCTTATTTTCATTGTTTTTCAAAAGGTTGTGTGCAGGATTTGTTTGAACTGCGTCATGTGACCCAGCAAGCTGACACACCAGGCCCTTTGAAAATGTTCACTCCGAGCCAAGAAACCAAAAAATGAAGACTTTTGGGTACAAAATGTACCTGAGGGGTTAGCATTCTGTTTTTCAGCATAGGGTCGGGGTTCAAATCCCTGCTGAAATAATGTTTTTTCTCAATGCACATACCGGATTAAGGTTACTTTTTTTTTGGTGGGGGAAAGAGTAGCAAAAATGTCAGAAACCCGATGTATCCATTGTAATTAATAGGATTTGTCGGGCGCAGTATATGTCCATAGTGAACAAATCCTGTGTGGTCAGTTTTTCACCTCTGCGACGGAGGTTTCAAAAGGAGCCTTCAGTGCAGATGTGAACCAGGCCTAAGATTGCATAGAAAAATAGTTTCTAAAAGTATATTCTTATTAAAAAAAAGGGCCAATATCTACAAAGATATCTAAAAAAACCTAGCACATGCATTGGACCGTCATTTTTAAAAAAAAGTGAGGGGTTTTTCAGTGAAAATGTTAAAAAAAGAAAACTGAGTATATTTAGCCATTTTTACACAATGATCATAATGGTTATTTGATCCATGTAACTTGATTTTATACATTTATATTTGATATTTTTCTGTAAGTAACTGAATGTAAACGATGTTGATATCTATACAGTTCTGTTCTTTTTATCAAAGCCTAGTCTATGGGATACAGTGCGTGGAAATGTACTTTTCAGAAACCTGAGAGGATTAACATTTTGGAGCTTGCTCTAAATCTTCAGATGAAAAGAGCATATTAACCAAAGCCAAAAATCATGTGCGCAAGAAATAATTTTAACCCTTTAAGGATGTGGCCTATTTTGCACTTCATTATCATACAATAGAGATAGCACTGGTAGAGGGTTTGGTAGACTTGCACCAATTACTTTTTCAGACATGTTCTTTTGAATCCAGAAATTGGTTCAGAAATTTGTTATTCAGGCTTTTGAATTTTTCCATTAATGTAGTAAAATTAGACTTGCTTGTTGTGGAATGAGTTTTATTTTTGATGATACCATTTCGGGATACGCAAAATGTACTTTTATTAAATATCTAATTTCTTTTCAGTTTTTAGCAGGGGTGAAAATAGACACCAATTACGCTATTTTGTGAGGGATTGTGTTTTTACACTCTTGACCACGCAATAAAAATGACATAAACTTTTTCTCTAGGTTGTAATGATCAAGGTGTTTTATATTTATATAGTTTATTTTATACTTTACGCTTTTTGTACTTTTGCACAATAAAACACTTAATTTTATTTTTTTTTAAAGTGTTGCTGCATTCTAAAACCATAACATTATTTGTGGGATAGGATGTATTTTTGAAATGACCAATTTAGAGTGCATAAAAGTTAAACAATACATTATACTTCTAGCAGGGCAGAAAAAAAGCAATTTGCCATTGTCTTATGTGGTTTTATAGCATTCACTGTGCACCAAGATCTAAGTGAATTAAAGGCAGAAAAGTCTCTTGTTATATTTAGTGGGAATCCCAACGTACAAGTCAATTCCGGGAAGAATTAGTATTTCCCCTTATTCCACATGGTTTCCACTCAAAAACTATCTCAGCAAACAGGATGCAGATTTGTCCATTGAATGAGGCTAATATGCATCGAGATCAGATATGTGACGGATTTCTTTCTGAGAAATCTGCCATGTGACCAACCCTTGACAGTGATTCTTTTCTTTTTTTGGGTGGTCAGAGAGCTATAACTGTGAAGGAGTTGTTGTTGTTGTTTAACATACAATTTTAAAATATTCAGAACTTTTTGAATACTTGTTACTGCTTTTTTGAGATAAAATGGCCAAAAATAGCAACTCTGCCATTTTTTATTGTGTTTACTGTGCAGGATGAATAACATATTACTTTTATAGTTCAGGTTGATACAGATGCAGCTGTTTGCTTAATTTCAAGTGAATGGAGTATGAGCATGTGTGTCTGGACAAGAACCTGGAAGTGAAGAGTAGCCTATCTCGGGGATCTCTGGAACAGCAGGGGACAGGTGTATATATTGGTATAGCTTTTTTTTCCCCCCAGCTGTCGGTGTCTGGGAATAGGGGGGGGCCCCAAGCTGAAGTATTACACCTGGGCACATGAGTCTTTAGCTACGCTCCTGAGCAGTTTCCATTGTTGAAAATTAAATGGTGGAGACTGCCCACTTGACAGTCTTGGAGTTTATAAACATCTTGGTGCCCAAACTAATGGCACCAATAGCTCATAAATGATAGGACTACAAAATAAAGTTACAGTCAGTGGAGCAGCTATCCATAGATGCTCCTAGTCACATTTGATGGAATACCTTACAAGTCCTATTTAGGTAGTTGCTACACATCTAATAATAAATACTCTTTCAGGAGAAATCTAACACATATATTTGTTCAGATCATGTGTCAGTGTATATTTATTCTTTTCCTGTTTGATAACATAAATCTTTATTACAGGCACTGCTATGTATATCAACAGAGATGCAGTTTCTTTGCTTTCCTATCTGAAAGAATAAACATATTTGCTAATAAACAGCTGCAATAAAAACTCCCATTGCTTCTCATTAAAATTTACTGCATGAAAAACATGCCCAGCTCTTAAAGGAGTTTGCTCGATTAAAGAGTTATGTGAATCGTAGAGGCAGGTCTTCATAAGTATCTCCAGAATAGGGTCGCCAACCCAATTCCTGTTTAGTGATGTGGCCACTAGCCACCACATCCAGGCAGAGACTAAGCAAAAACATGTCTGGTATTACTGAAACAGCTACTATTACCAGGGGTGTTGCTAGGGACCTAAAACATCCTGTGGCACGTATTTGTACATAAAAAAACATATGTTCCTGTCACTTCCTGTCCACATAGATCCTGTCCATCACCTCAGAAGTGCACTGCACAATGAAAATTAGCGCTGATAAATTTGCTTTTTTAAAAGTTTAGATCTATGTATGATAGTGTAATAATCAAAGATGGGCGAATTGATTCTAACGAAGTGGAATTCGTTTAGAATTTCAGGAAAACTTCGATTCTGAACGAAATCGAAGTTTGGGGTGATTCGTGGGAACGAAGTGTGTTTTTAATTGATAAAATGGCTGAGAGCACATGGCGTTACATGGAGCAAAGAACTCTGGGAGGAAGAAGGGCATAGCCTACATGACATGTGCAGAGATGAAGCCAATCAGAGACCGGCGGGATTCTGTGACGTCACCGCACTATATAAGTCCAGGCGCGACGCTGGCAGTTCACACTGCTTTCACTGTGCTGTGTAGGGAAGGTGCTGCCGCCGCCGCTGCTGCTGGTGCTGATGATATCTCATTCTAAAGAACTTTTGATTTTGTAGGGTATTGGAATTGAAGTCCAGTGTTCATCCAATTCAGCTGCATATACATTTTAATGCTCAGTTCTTGAGCACATTGAACATCCAAGGGTTATCTAAGCCTGTTGCTGTTGTATTCAGTTAAAGAAACAGCGTTTTTACAATCCAAATACCACTTAATATTTGGTTGCTCATTTCTCTTTTGCGCAATTTAGATCCAGGGGTTGATAAAGCGTTGTTCTGCTGTTGTGGTCACTAAAAGAAACTGTGTTTTTCAACGCCAAAGAAGAAATTTTGCCTGTAGCATAATTCATATCCGAAGGTTAATTACGAGTTTTTCTGTTGTTGTGTTCCGTAAAATACACGCCGTTTTAACACGCTACAAAGCTGGTAATTTTTGGCAGCCCATTTCTTTTGCGTAATTTACATCCAAGGGAAGGGTTAACTAAGTATTTTTCTGTAGTTGTACTTAGTAAAATAAACGTTCTTTTTCAACGCCAAAGAAGAAATTTTGGCTGTAGCATAATTCATATCCGAAGGTTAATTAAGCCTGTTTGTGCTTTTATATTCAGTAAAATACACAGTGTTTTTAAATGGCCCATACAAGTACATTTTTCCTGCCCATTTGTGGAGCGCTATTTATATCCAAGGGTTACCCAAGCTTGTTAGTGGGTTCATTTGGAGTTAAATACAGGGTGTGTATTTATCATATATAGATATGTTCTTTAAACAGAGTCTGTACATTTTAAAACAAACAGTATGCCAGACAGAGAGGTAGCAGGCTCTTCACATGCGAGTGGCAGTGGCACAAACATTCCTGGAGCAGGCCTAGGTCGCAGCACAGCAAGGGGACGTCGCAGCAGGGGTCACTCGGTGAGGCCAGAACAGCCGGTGTCATCTAGCGGCCGTGTGTTGTTCAGCAACCCAATGGTTCTTGATTGGTTGACTAGGTCATCCACTTCCTCCCAGATGACATCTGACAACCCCAGCCAAGAATCGGTAGGAACGTCAGACACAACCCTTAGTTGGTATGGCCCAGGAGCGGGTCAGCGGCCCTCACCTGTTCTCATCCCGCCTCTGTCCCATCCGGTTCCCTCAGCCAGAGATCTACTATGTAGTCTGGGCTCAGCGCCACTATACAGCGAGGATGAACAATTTGAGGATGGCAGTCAGCAGCTACTTGGCAGCGAAGAAATGGGGCCAGTGTCCCCTGTTTCTTGTAGTAGGTGGCAAAGTATAGATGTGGAGAGTGGCATGGGAGGTCAGGTTGTGAGCGGTCAGCCTCTGCATACCAAGACCGGTGATGAGGACAGCAGTGACGATGAAAGACAAATCGATGATGATGTAGCCGACCGCACTTGGGAGCCAGGTGAAGCAAGGGCTTCATCATCGTCAGGAGAAGAGGGCGTTAGCTTGCGTGTCAGGCAGCGGCGCAGCCAGCAAGTGGGTTGTGTGGCCATGAGTCAGCAGGGTAGCAGCAGTGTGAGGTCGGGAGCCAAGCGGCCACGGGGTAGAAAACCCGCTTCGCAGGTCCAAGAAAGTAGCGGTACAAGAGCTCAGCGAGGCAGCGGCGGTAGTAGTCACTCAGTGCGGAGCATTGGCAGTAAAATCAGCTACTCGGTGGTGTGGCAGTTCTTTGCTAAGACACCGGAGGAGCCGAATATGGGTATATGTAGAATCTGTGGGCAAAAAGTGAAGTGTGGCCAGGGAGCTAACGTTGGCACCACGGCCCTGCGTCAACACATGCAGCGTCACCATCCGGTGGCCTTGGAGAACCGTGGCTCAGATGTGGTGGTCCATCCTGCCGCCGCCGCAGCAGCAGCGGCCAGTGGCACGCATGCCATTGCAGCCAGTCAAGGCTCCACCACCTCTGCAGAAGGGAGCTGTTTCTCTTTGCCATCATCTCCCGGTCCAGACGCTCCTGCTCCTCGCTACTCATGGTGCCAGCAGTTGTTCAACGATGCGATTGCAAAGAGACAACAGTATGCGTCCAACCATCCTAAGGTGCAGAAGCTGACCGTGCTCCTGTCCAAGTTGTTGGTACTGCAGTCCCTCCCTTTCCAAATGGTGGACTCTGCACCGTTCAGAGAATTAATGGCCTGTGCCGAGCTGAGGTGGAGAGTTCCAAGCCATAATTTATTTTCCAAAAAGGCAGTACCAGCCCTTCACAAATATGTAGAACAGAAGGTGAGCCAGTCCTTGAGCTTATCGGCTTGTTCCAAGGTGTGCGGCAGCGCGGACGTCTGGAGCTGTAACTACGGTCAGGGCCAGTACATGTCCTTTACAGTCCACTGGGTGAATGTGCTTCCTGTCCAGGCACATTAACAACTTGGACAGGAGACGACGCTTTCTCCTCCACGTTGTCAAACTGCGGCTCCTGCGCCAATGTCCGCCTCCTCCTCCTCCACCACTACCACCATCTCAGCCTCCACAAGTACTGCTCCATCATACCACATGTGTAGGGCACAGCAGTGTCACGCAGTTCTACACCTGGCTTGCCTCGGTGACCGAAGTCACACAGGGGAGGAACTGCTTCGCGCCATGCAGCAGGAAATCGATGTGTGACTTTCTCTGCGACAACTGCAAATCGGAACCATGGTGACGGACAATGGGAGGACCATGGTGTCTGCGCTGCACCGAGGAGGGATGGTTCATGTGCCCTGCATGGCGCACGTGTTCAATCTGGTTGTGAAAAGGTTCCTGAAGTCTTCCACCGATTTTCAGACCATTCTGAAAATGGCCAGGAAACTGTGCATGCACTTCGTCCATTCCTACAAAGCCAGGAACACCCTCCTCGAGTTGTAGCAGCAGAATGGCCTCCCCCAACACACTCTGATATGCGATGTTTCCACCCCTTGGAGTTCCAGCCTGCACATGTTGGACCGACTGTATGAACAGAGAAAGGCCATTAACGATTTTTTGATGATCCAGGCAGACAGGAATACTCCCCTGTGTAACTTTGATGTCAGCCAGTGGCAGCTCATGCGTGACACCTGCCATTTGCTGAGGCCATTCGAGGAGGCCACGTTATTTGTCAGTCGCCAGGACTACGGGATGAATAATGTCATTCCACTGTTTCATGTCCTGGAACAGATGCTGAAAAATCTGTCTGGGCAGTGGACTGGAGACGTGGCGACTAAATCTCGTGGCCACATGAGTCCAGTGGGGACTGAACTGGAGGAGGAGGAGGACATTGGAGCAGAAGCATTGTCTGGTGAAATGAGTGGATTTTCTACACAGGTGACAGGAGAGGAGGAACAGGAGCAGGTAGATGGAGATGAGTAAGACGAGGCAGATGACCCGCAAGCACCGTGGCAGTATACAGTGGAGATGGAGGCAGGGAGTCCCTCGGAGTCACTTGTTCAGATGGCCCACAGCATGCTGATTTGCCTGGCTAGTGACAGCCGAATAGTCAACATCCGGCAGAGGGATGACTTCTGTCTCTCCACCCTATTGGACCCTCGCTACCCGTCCAAAATGGGAGCCTTTTACCCAGCTGCTGAGAGGGAGGACAAACTCAAATACTATAGGGAAATCCTCTGTAGTCAGTTGGCCGCTGCCTATGTGTGGCATCGTCCCTCCTCTGACAGGTCTGACCGGGGGGGTTCCTCAGCGCTCACGTACTACTGCTGCGGCTGCTGTGGGAAGGTGGGGGTGGGGGGGGTAGGAGCAGTACCAGCTCCGTCAGCAGCAACCTAAGTCTGGAGTCACTGATGAGCAGCTTCCATCACCCGCCTAGTACGGAGGGCAGTCGCCAGCAGCAGCAGGACCTGGAGCAGTCCCTGAACCAACAGGTGGTGGCCTACTTGGACAGCACTCTGCCACCCCAGTTAGAAGATCCGCTGGACTACTGGGCAGCCAAACTGGATGTGTAGCTGCAACTTGCCAAGTTTGCAGTGGAGAAGGTGTCCTGCCCGTCCAGTAGTGTGGCATCAAAGCGGGTGTTCAGTGCAGCAGGGGCCATCGTTACCCCAAGGAGAACCCGCTTGTCCATGGGAAATGTGGAACGACTGACCTTTGTCAAGATAAATCAGGCGTGGATCGGCCAGGATTTCCACACACCAATGCCTTAGGTGTCAGATTACATCAGCCATGAAGCCTCACCCAAACTTTGAGAAATGAGTCTGGGTTCAAAGTACCTGCCTCAGCCACTATTCTGGCGACGCCACCCCCCTGATGCCACACATCTGTTGCCAGTTGCTCCATCTGCCTACCACCATCTTTACCAGGGACTGGTATTGCCACCCACCTACACACTCTGTCATTGTTCCATTCTATGACCTCATGCTGCTGCTGCTGTTGCTGGTGCCGTGACCTCCACACTGTGTCATTGTGCCACTCTCTGACCTCATGCTGCTGCTGCTGTTGTTGCTGCTGCGGTCACCTCCACACCCTGTCATTGTGCCACTCTCTGACCTCATGCTGCTGCTGTGGCTGCTGCCGTGACCTCCACACTCTGTCATTGTGCCACTCTGTGGCCTACTCCTGTTGGTGCCACCTCCACACTCTGTCATTGTTCCACTCTGTGGCCTACTCCTGTTTTTGCTACCTCCAGAATGTCATTGTGTCACTGTCTGACCTCATGCTGCTTCTGTGGCTGCCGCGACCTACACACTCTGTCATTGTGCCACTCTTGACCTCATGCTGCTGCTGTTGCTGGTGCCGTGACATCCACACGGTGTCATTGTGCCACTCTCTGACCTCATGCTGCTGCTGCTGTTGCTGCTGCTGAGGTCACCTCCACACCCTGTCATTGTGCCACTCTCTGACCTCATGCTGTTGCTCCTGCCGTCACCTCCACTTTCTGTCGTACTACTCTGTGGTCTACTCCTGTTTTTTGCCACCTCCAAACTCTGTCATTATGCCACTCTCTGACCTCATGCTTCTGCTGTGGCTGCTGCTGTGACCTCAACACTCTGTCATTGTGCCACTCTGTGGCCCACTCCTGTTTTTGCCACCTCCAGAATGTCATTGAGCGACTGTCTGACCTCATGCTACTGCTGTGGCTGCTGCTGGGACCTCCACACTGTGTCATTGTGCCACTGTCTGACCTCATGCTGCTGCTTTGACTGCTGCCATAACCTCCACACTCTGTCATTGTGCCACTCTGTGGCCTACTCCTGTTTTTGCCACCTCCAGAATGTCATTGTTCCACTCTCTGACCTCATGCTGCTGTGGCTGCTGCCATCACCTCCACACTCTGTCACTGATGATGCCACCTGAGCTTGTTTTTTTCCAGCTGGCGCTGCCATGACTTTATCAGGCTACATTCCCGCTTCAGGTTTTTGGTCAGTTTTGCCCCTGTAAGTGCCCAGGGAATTTTAGAGTGAAGCGATTCTAAGAGCGGCGGCAGTCATGTGCGTGTCATACTAAAACACAACATTGTATGAAGACCAAACCAAGCTCCCTCTGCATATTTAAGCATGGCACAACGTTCTACAGCACCCTGCAGACTCTGTGCAGCCTGGAAATAGTTGTTTTTTAACGTGATTCGTCCCAAAATAATTCAGACTGAAACGAATTTTGCTGGAAAATTCGGCAAAGTCGGCGAATCGAATTTTTGAGAAATTCGCCCATCTATAGTAATAATCCTAAATAATAGTCATACAGTTACCAAATAATATATCTATACATGGAGCAAATGTACCATATATATGATTGTTACTAAGGATAAAGTCTTACAATATCAAGACCCAATATCAAGAGTCGTTTACTTACCATTTTCTTCTGCATCCGGCGCAGGCCGCCATGATGACTTCTCCTGACCATGACTCATCTTTGAAGAATGCACCACAGGCAACAGAAGGAAAACACACTGAGAACCCTTATGCTAGGCCCCCCAAATCTGTCCCTCCCTACTTGCCTGCCTGACCCTAGGTGGTTGGCATCATCTGGAATATGTGAACACACAGGATTGACAAGACAGACAATAAAAAATCGGTAAGTCAGACAGATCGGGTCAAACACCAGAGCGAGCGATGCAGTACAAAACATGAGGTGAGAAAGAGAGTCAGAGGAGAAGCAAAAATCCAGCAACCAAAAAGACAATAGTATAAAGTGCACCAGATCAAGGCTGACCTCCATTCAGGAGTAGTATTAAATAGGAATTCAGGAACCCAGTCCAGAGTGTGATTGGACCGGCTCCCTGACATCCAGAACCCAGCCTAGTTGTAAGGGTTCGGTGGATTCGCTGGACCACCGCAAGCGATGACAGTTAAGCCACGCCAGGGAGCGGAGTCTAAGTAGCCCCCGGTATTCACCAGAGCCCGCCGCAAAGCGGGATGGACTTGCTGCGGCGTGAGGCTTCCAGGTCACTACCCCTGACGTGACTTGCTAGCGATGGCGGCCGGGGTACAGCATGGTACAGAATCGTAATCCAGAAGCGTAGTCGGGGACAGGCGGGAGGTCAGGATGGGTGGCAGAGGTTCGTGGTCAGAGACGGCAGATGGTCAGGGCAGGCGGCAAACAGGCAAGGTCAGGAAACGTAGCGGAACGGACTGGTACACGGGTAATCAGACAGGACCTCCAACACTCTCTAGACTCACTAAACGCACACCAACAAACTGGCAGAGAGTGCTGGGGGCGTATTCCTTATATAGGACCAGCGGCCATCAATCACTAATTAATGGTGCACTGGCCCTTTAAATCCAGTCCAGCCGTCGCGGAGCGTGGACGGGTTACTGAACCGGCGCCAGGGACTGGGCAGCGGGGGCATGGACGCAAGGAGCCGTGGCACCCATGCCGGACCCCCTGTGGGCAGGGGAGCGGCCGCGGGGCACCGCGGCACCCGTGCCAGCCACCATGACACTAGTGGTGGAGACAGCTGTCAATCATCTTGTCTAATTCACCTACCATTCAGCACTAAGCCAGCAGCAGCAGACGGGTGTGGCAGGAAATCCTGTCAATAACAATAGACACAGCCAGTAGAAGCTAGGGCCATGTTCAGAATAAAACCAGACATAAACACCAAAATCATGGCCAAAAGCGCATCTTCCGTCGTACCTTCCAGACAGAAGAATACGGCAAGGCATGAGCAGGAGCAGCCATGACATTATATACATACCTACCTTCTGGAGGAATGTTAAATACCTACCTACCGAATGGGGGTCAATATAGGAAAGCATGGTGATGCCCCATCCCCACAGCAAACCGCTTTCCTATGATAGGAAAGTCAGGTACCTGCTGTGGGTGATGGGGAGTCATCCATTGTTCCTATATAGGCCTCCATTAGGTGAGGAGGTATTTAGACCCCCAGCAGGTAGGGAGGTATATAGGTCTCCTCAATTAGTAGGTAGGTATATAGCCCCCTGATAGGTAGGTATATAAGTCATTTTGGTAGGTAGATATATAGGTACCCTTGGTAGATAGGTAAATAGATATATGGATTTTAAAAATAACCTCTCTCTGCCATGCTCAGTTACCCCTATTCCCATGTGTGTCAGTCCGAGCCTGTATATATGACCCCCTGTAGGTAGTTTTTATAGTC
Organism: Phyllomedusa bahiana; assembly: GCA_025379985.1. Lineage (NCBI taxonomy): Eukaryota > Metazoa > Chordata > Amphibia > Anura > Hylidae > Phyllomedusa > Phyllomedusa bahiana. The sequence goes on along the minus strand of JAODAL010018043.1, from coordinate 64,797 downwards.
CCCCACAGTAAGTAGGTAGGTATATAGGTCCCCTCAGTAGGTAATTATATTGCCCCCTCCAAAATAATTAAAAATAAAGTAGCTAGGTAGGTATATACGCCAGCACGGTAAGTTGGTAGCTTTATAGGTCCCCCTATAGGCCATAGAGTGGCACAATGACAGAGTGTGGAGGTCACGGCAGCAGCCAATGTTATAAATATCTAATAACGATTAAAACAGAACTTTTTAAATATGCTCTCCTAATACATGTTAAAGAAGGAGGATCCCTAATCAAGCAGAAACCAATAGTCGTACTGTGTGCTGTGGAAGACTACCAATAAATTAATTGATATTTATACACACCAACATTAAAACAGTAGCTTGCATTAGGTGGTTATCCAAAGTAGTGGGACCACAGCATATGTTAAAAATAACCCTTTAAATAGACCTTTTTAATATTCCTTAAAATGCATGTTAAACAAATTGGACTTAAAGTCAAGAAGCACTCTTTTTAGCAGAAGCCTGGAAGACTGCAGGTATTAAAACAAATCAGTTGTTACTGATTTATGCCAGTATTTAAATTGTATTTTCTTTTGACACAACAGGTGATCTCTTAATGTGGACCAAGTATCGGGACTACTTTACTATCATCTGTCTATGTGATACTACCCTGTTAAATAATGTATATTTCTAACTGACTAACTACAACTTACAGGGCTGTACAATATTTCTTATTTATTTTCTTTTACACATTTGTCATACTTACTTGTTTCAGACCTGTAAACAAAATGTAATGAAAATCGAAGACAACCGATGTAATCATCAAACACAGTTTTTAAATGATAATTTTTTTATTGAAGTGAAAATCTATAAAAAAAAATAGCCCTGTGTGAAAAATAAATTGCTTCCTTGAGATAATAATGTGATTGTGCCACTTAAAACAGCAAAACCTGTATCCAAAAACTTCTGAGAACATTAGATCAGTCTTTTACATCACTGTGATAATGTTTTGCCCCCTCTTCTTTATAGAACTGCTGATGAGACAACCAATTTCAAAATATGTCCCCCGGTCAGTAAGCTGATCAGTCTATTTACCCCCTGCCAGGGTAAAATATGGTGTTACTTGACTTAAGTTTTGATGAATCAGCAACCTGTAATATAAGGGCAGCTCAAGTCTGACCACAGTGGGAATCAATGTTACATAGTCACTTTACCTTCTGTCTCATAGAGGGATTTTTAAGAACAGGACCACACCTCCATGATGTTCATATACTCAAATAGGGCATAAGGACAGGGGTTGTTTTCATTATATAACCCCTTTAAATTCAGCTATAGTGAGGAGCTTTTCAGTATCCCAATGGGATTTAAGACAGGAATTTACCTAGGCCCCCTTTAAGATTAACGTTGTCTCTTGTAAGCCATTTAGGGGTGGACGTGCTCTTGTACTTCATATTTTTATCTAGCTCTATAACCCAGTCTTGGTTATCAGATCCCAAACTAAAGACTAGACATTACTATTAAAGATTTTCTGGTACAGAGCAGAAGAGGTCAATTATGCCAAGTTTCCCAGGTCCTTAAACAAGGAACCATATCCACAACATCTTCAAACTGCCACCTTGTTTAACAGTTCTTATGGGGTTCTTATTGTGGAATGCTTTGTTAGCTTTATGCAAAATATAAGAAAACCTTTACCTTCCAAAAAGTTCCTTTTTAGGAAAGTCAAGAGAAGATTGGAAAAATGTATCAATCAAGTCTAAAACTTAGAGCAAACTTATAGCAGGCGGTCTAAGAATGTGCCACAATTATCACGGTAGCTTATGCTATTTAATTAATTTGGTGCAACTTTAGACTTCTCTAACATTTTATAGCAAGTATTAACTGGCTTACTTTGTACTGACGAAAGTGTGCCAACATTTTGCCATATTGCATAACATTTGAAGACATGTCTCTTTGGGAAGTGGGTCTCAAAATGTCTTTTAAACACCTTAATAACTATGTCTAAAATGAGATGAGTCAGCTTAAGCCAAATGCCATAAATGTTGGTGCGTGCAAATCTGCCCCATTATTTCAAAAGGTTTGTGTCTTTCCTTGTAAATAGGAGACTAGCATTTATTTTTCTCTTGGTAAGCAGTAGTATTCATCTGGCAACTTATTCATGGATACCATTATTACCAAGTTTCTTTCCAATGGTGAACCTGTTATTGCAGACCTTTTCTGATATGAGCAAGACTTGAAATTCTCTATTTCTTATTTTGTGACTTGATGAGTATGTAATGTGCTTGGAAATTTGGTAGGCTGTTATGTTTTTGAAATTAGGAAATAATGGCTAAAACTCTGGTTTGTTAGAATCCCAGGACACTGGCTATGTAAACCTTTACTGACTTAAATACTAATACTTTCATTGTCATCTCTTAATGAATGTCTTTGAATCACACGATATTGTGCTTCTTGTTGGGACATTTAACCTCCTTCATGTTGCTGGAAAAGTTCTATTTATGTGATGTTTAGATTCAAGACAGGCAGTAATCAAGACTGAACGTGTCTAACCCATTTATCTGTCACATTAGGTAATGTCTTGACTAAGTAACTAAGGTCAACTATTTCTTTCATAAAGGGTTGAATTAATCATTTGCAAATTGTATCTTGAGATAACTTAGGTCTCTTCTTTATATTATATTTTATTTCTAAGGGTAAGTTCACACGGTGTAATTGCAGCGCATATGTCATCATTTATTTGCGCTTTCATACAGCCAAAATCCATGCCACAATAACGGTAACTCATAGCTCTCATAGAAAACTATGAATTAAGTTTTGTCTCCCCGGGCATACAATACGATCGTATTGTACATCGGGGAAGAGAAGTGACATGTCACTTCTTCGCAGCGCTTATGCGGCGCGGATAGTAAAAGTGAATGGGGCTGGCCAGGGGCTAGCCCCACTGTGCTTTAGAAGTACGTACTTCTAAAACACACGGCGTATTGCAGCGCATACAGTATGTGCACGAATACGCCATATGAACATACACTAACCCTAAAACAAAAAGTGCGACAAATATACCAAAATAGAAAAAATTTTATTACAATTTGATTTTTTAAATCAAATATAATATATTTCCTCTTTTAGAATTGACATATTTTTTGTACAGAATGGTTTATAAAAATATAAGTATAAGTAAATACTGTTTATCGTTATTGGTTCTGAGTTCCTGAGATTAAATAGGGTCAATGTTCGTGGGTATGCTGTTGAGCCTACCAATTATATTATTTCTAAGGGGCTTTTCAAGTTATAGGACTTCCTGAAGACCATTCTTTGATTACATTTTCTAGATGAGAACTTTAGCTGTAATAGATATCTTCATGAGTACAGCTGCAACACCATTTTTGGCTAAACTGAGTACTTAACAATGAAATATTGGAAAACGATAGTTAATAAAGAATTAGATTACATTGTCCTAAATTAAAGACATGTTGCTTCTAAAGAATTTCACCATGTCTGCATTTATTGAATCGTGAAAAACAATTTCTGTATATAACTGAAATATATTTGTGTTCTTCCTTTTCTTTCTTCCTTATAGTCAAATGAAATGTATATAAATAAATAAATGGCACAATACAGCATAGTACCAAGCAGAGTACAAAATCTTATATTAAAGAAAAAAAGTTACCTTTTAATGATTGCTATACAACATGGATATGAATGTCTTTGCCCTATGGTGTCCTCTCTGATATGCTAAAAAATGTTGTCATTTTGCATAACTTTCTGCTCTGGTAATTCTAAAGATATTGCTTTGCATTGGCACATTACCCTTTTAAAATGAAATAGGCAATTCAGATCAAAGTCTAAGCACAGCTACTCAAAATTGGTTTGCAACTATGTAAAGATTATCAATATAATTCGCCTATGGCGACACGCAGAGTGAGTCAGATGACAAAAGCAATTACAGTCAGGCATTGTCTGTTTCACCAAACATGACAAATATTTGGGGCCATTCACTGATCTTTTTCCGGATGTTACTTTGAAAACTAGACGCGGATACCAGGTATTGTACAGTAACTTAGTTATTATCAGTTATGTTTTGCAATCTTAGATAGATCAAGCAAATCAAAAATATTAGAAAAAAAAACCCAAAAACTCACTAAAAATAAAATGATCAGATTATCTTTTAGACCAAAAGCAAGTATTTAGCATGGAAAATAATAAGCTGATGTTGACTGAGTTGTAAGTAACAGTTCACTTTTTACTACTACTTAAAGTTGCAGGTTCTATATAACTTTTGAGAAGAGATTGACACTCTTACCAACTGTTATGGTAACTTTTTTTAATCTTTTTCGATACTATTAATACTTCTTATTATGACTATACTATACTATTGTTACTGTTACTACTATTCTCGATAGCTATTTATTAGTAAATATGTTAGTAAATAAAAAAAGCAATGCACATACATTTCTCCTAATTAGATGTATTATCAATATTATTATAATCAATGTTAGAATTATTACAATACTTTGTGGAAAAGTATATATACTTTTAATATAATATTCTTTATATTTAATATAAAATATATATTTTGTATATTTATCATATTATTGATTATTATCTTTATTTAGGATGAACAAGTCAATAAGACTGTTTTCCTGATATTTGATGACTGCTGAAGCTGAATAGTAAACCAGATGGATTGAATTGTCAATGTGCCGTAATGAATATGACAAATCGAGAGAAACACAAATGAGGTAAAAAGTTGAACGACAATCATCATTATCACTGAATAGGAAAATTTATGGAAATTGGATCACCGTTTACCTTACAGATGAAAAATGCAAAGTAGATCCAATTTAGGGGTATGGCACATGACATTGAATTATATGTTACTAACTGCAGTGGCTAAAAACCTGTAATATGTACTAGTGAATTAAATTATAAGTGTTATAGAATGAATCAGTAGGAGAATTACTTTCGTAAGAACATATGTAATATACTCTTCTCTCTCCAAAATCTAAAATTTGCATTCAGAACAGTTTAACTTGCAAAAGCCTCACAGAAAGCTGTCTGGCTAGACTGATAGATCTCACCAAGCACTCTAATTATAAAACTGTAAAATAATGTGCAATGACACTCAAGCTATTTCTAGGCCACAAACATGTTTTCTTGCCTAAATAATCCTTTCAGTAAAGTTCTCATTGAACTAAAGGAGAGCACCGAGCAGGTTTCCCTTCAAAGCATCTTCAAAACATAATGAATCTATAACATTTAAGGCGCCTTCTGCACATTAACACAAATCGTGCATTGCAGTGAGCCTGATTACTTACTGAATCACTGTGAAGAGTCCCAATGGATTATCACAGAAGTCCATGCTGTGTAAATGAGATTGAAAGATTTTCCTGCTGAGTCCTCAGCTTGTCACACGGTGAGCGATAGAAACTGTTCTGCCTTGCTCTGAAATTGCACTGCCCAGTTGACAATATCTGTGCATAGGATATTGTCTAGCTTCAGGGCTTCTCTGATACAATGTGTCTTTTTTAATCTTGGAGTATAGTTACCAAATAAAAATACATGTCTTCACAATGATTACTAATGACAGTATGCTAAACAACAAGGATAAAGATAAGCTAATCAACATTAAAAAACATAGTAATATAATAGATTTATCCAGCACGAATAGGAAAACATCATTGGTGGTGCTTATCAATATACATAAAACTTAGTTGAAAGTTGAAATGACAGTACTTGTTTATTGTGGCAACTTCTATTGTTTTGTACACGTTGGTCCTATGAATTATAACAAAACAGTATAACATGTGCCCCAGATTCTATGTCATAGTCTTAGTGCATGCTGGGTGCTGCTGTGTTTGTTATATATGTTTGCCTTTTACTTTTCAACTACTATAGCACTAGTATATTTGTTTCTCTTTGAATGTGATGCCTTGTCTGTTTTGTATAGTTACTTGGAGATGTGCCTGTTTCCATTTTAGTCATGCATTGCTCCCATTTGCATTAGGAACTATTAATCAGAAGTAGAGAGGAGCAAGCAGTAAAAAGTTCTAGTTCGATTAGAAGCCCATTGAAGTCATAGGAGAAGATGTTTGGTGTAATTTTTATACCTATACAGGTGAGGAGAAACTGTAATTACCTTCCATAACAGTAAACTGGATACGTGGTACAACTTAGTGAAGACACTTTGTCTCTAAGGCTATGTTCACACGGCTTAATTCAGGACATATTTACGGACGTATTTACGTCCGCAAATACGTCCCGAAATACGTTTCAAATAATGAACAATTAGATTAACATTGATTCCAATGTAAAATACGCCCGTCATTCACACGAGGCGTAATTTCGCAACGTATTTGCGGGCATAAATACGTCCGTAAATACAATCGTAAAATTAAGTCCCCTGTCACTTATTGAGGCGTATTTTACAACGTAAATCCCCATAGTAAAGAATGGGGAATGTATTTACGACGCGAAATACGTGCCACACTTTGTGACACGTATTTGAAACGTATTTCGGGACGTATTTGCGTATGTAAATACGTCCGTAAATACACCCTGAAATAAGCCGTGTGAACATAGCCTAAGAGTGACAGAAAGAAATTGAGAGTCTAAAATACTTCATTCCTTTCAATGGCTAACAGAAAAGATGAGGACAGCTTGAAAGCAGGGGCGTGGCAATAGGAGGTGCAGCGGTAGCAGCTGCTATGGGGCCCTGCATCCTGAAGGGGCCCAAAAGCCCCTTTGACACAAAGGAGATTTGGAGATGGTGTGTTATACAATTACTGAACTCCCAAAACTGAAAAAACGGAAATTTTGGGCACAGAGTATGATTTAGCAAATCAAAACACTCTGTATAATATATATCCATGTATATGAGAGTTAGGCGTTATATGAGCCTGCAAATGTCGCCAAATAACAGATTCTGGGTGTGGGAAAGGTGCAGCCAGTAATACCAAACTCCATAACTATTGATGTCTATGGAAAGGAAAATGCTATCTAACTAAGAGCAGTCTGTACAGTACAGAGAGTGAGCTGAAAATGATCGTACAAAGCAATACAGTGAAATATATATAACATGGTCATGTGATTTTAGCAGCCAATGAGAGACCTACACCTCAGCTATGAAGTTTTTGACACTTCTCTGTGCTCTGCAATAATTGGATGGCCGCCAAAAGTGCATAAAGGTGATTGGATGGCCGCCAAAAATACAGAAAGCCACTGAAAACTAAACTGAAAATGGCGTGTCGCACTTGAACTAGAACTTTACTCAAACGAACACTAAAATTTTTGGGTTCAGTTTGGGTTCAAAAAAATTTGAAAAGTTCTGCTAGAATTAACTTTTTAAACCTTTAAATAAAAACACTAATCAGGAAAGGGGTAAATAGAACATAGATTTAAACCTGTTGGGGGCCTGTTTAACATAGGAAGCCAAAGGGAAATAGGTTTTTCAGACGGTTTTACAGAGGGTTTTTGGGGTTTTAAAAAAGCCATTTTGAAAACCATCTGTAAACTTTTTTCAGGACCTCTGTGGAAAGCCATGCGCTTCCCCACGCAGGGGTTTTTTCCGGCGGACTTTTTTTTTGGGCCGCAACCGGCCCAAAAAAAAACTTTAAACGTTCTTTCCCCCCCCCGGGGTTTTAGCGGGAACATGAACCGTCAATGCAAGGGGGTTTGGTTTTTCTCTGCAAATCGCGGGGGGAAAAGCTTTTCCCCCTGCGGCAGTTTTAAATTTGGCCCCCAAAACAAGAAATCCCGGTAAATTTTAACCCGTTTTTCTCTGTGCTGTGTAAGTGGCCCCTAACAAAACTATAGCAGTAGAAAGCCATAGCGTTTTCTATGGGGTAATTTGAGGGGGGCCCATCGGGTGTAAAAATTTTTTAAATGGGCAACTTTGCCCCATTGGGGCTGCGGTTTTTCTGGGTTTTTTGTGCCAAAAATTTTTTGACGCCTTATTCTCTAAAAATGAACTTTAATACCCCAAACTGGGCCATTATATAACAGGCAAAACATTTTTGGGAATGTCCAAAAAGGGTAGGCACCAGATTTTCAAGCAATGATATGCAATTTTCCTAAATTGGGGCATTTCAATTTTAATATCCAAGGTGGGACCACACCCCGGTTTTTTGGGAAAGGTTTTCATTCTTTAAAGGCGCATATACACTAATTTAATGTGCCTTAAAACTGGCATGGTGTTCTGACATTTTCGTTCCTAAAAATGTTTTTGTAGTTTAATGGGTTTTTTCCCTGTTACCTTAACTTTAACCATTGGGTTTTTGGGAAAAAACCCTTTTTTTAAAAAAGGTTAAAAAGGTAAAAAAATACAAAAAAAGGGCTGTTTAATTTCCCATTATTAAAATTTTTGGGGCCATTTTTTCCCCTTTTGAAAGGCCCTTAAACCTTTTACACCCAAAAAAAAAAGTAAAGGGCTATTTTAACCCTTTATTTATTAAAAAAGATTTTGGGGAAAAGATTAGGAAATAGGGTTTAAAAAATTTCCAAAAAAGGGTTTTTTAAACCCTTTTATGTGAACACCACAAACGTTTTTTCCCCAAAGGCCAAAACCCGCCCCAAGAAAAAATTTCCAGGGATTTTCCCCCTTTGAAAATACTTACTTTTTCCCAAGTAAGCCAAAAACCTTTAAAATTTTTTTTAAATTTTTTCCCGGGGGGTTTCCTTTAAACCAAATTAAGGGCTCTAAATGTCCTTTTAAATCCCCAAAAGGGGAACATTCTTTGAACCCCAGGGGGTTTATTTAAAAAAATTAAAAATCCCTTTTCCAGTGTTTGTAAGAGAGAGGGGGGGTTGGGGTTTACCCTTCCTAGAAAATAGATTTACCTTTCCCTCCGATAGTGTCCTTAGTTTCATTTTTGGGTGTTGGCTAGAACCCCGGGCCCCTTTTTTCTTTTTTTTTAAATTTGGTGTGGGAAATTTTTTCCCCTTTGTTTCCCTTCCCTGTTTATATTATGTTTTTGTTTTTTTTGCATTGTTTCCTTTTGTCAAAGTCAGAAGTCATGCAACATTAAGTGTAGGCATTAAGAATGTGTGGGAGTGTGGAAAAAGTACAAATAAAGCTAAACTCCCTAACTGTCTAAATGTGGCTAATTTTATTTCCAGTATGTTAATCTTAAAGGGTTATTCCCATTTGAGATATTTATGGCATATCCAAAAAACGCAAAGTTTTGTTTGGTGTGTGTTGATGCAGCAAACACCCCCTGTGGTTTAAAATATGGGCCCCTTTGCTCTTTTGGACCCAAAAATTGACAGTAATTCGGGATGGATCCAAAAGACGATCGAAAGCCAAAGAGACAAGCATCAGGATCACTCGTGGAACAAAATTTTAAAGTGCAAATTATCAAACCATTAGAGGGAGAGTCTTTTTGAGGGTTCACCCCGCACGTGGGAGACCCATACAAGTTTCAAAGGACAACTTTATATTTCAACGTTGTCCTTTGAAACAGTTTTGCACCATTTTCAAAATCCAAAAACCAACTGAAAAACCAACTGTAAACCCTTGTTGGTAGTGGCCCTTCTACACTTTTTTAAAGGGGTTAAATTCACTTGTGGGTGACATGATGTTGAGGATCTTGTTTATATTACCTGCAGAGATGTCACGGGGCTTGCTTTCAAGTTGCAGGGGCAAAGTAAAATATATTACAAAAAACAGTCTTAAATTGTGATATTTTTTCATCCATCCTCTCAATAAAAAAACTTTTTAAATACATTACACATACCCCAATGTGGTTTCTTTGAAATAAAAACTGCGACATGTGCCACAAAATACAAGGTCTTTTAAAACTCAATTTATAGTATGAGGGTGTGCGATCCTTGTTTTTCCTCTATGTGAATTGTTACCAATATGTCCTTGCTTTCTTTACTTGGATGAGCATGACTCCCCATTTGGCCCAGGTGTTCTTTAATTAGCAGTAGTATGTATAAGGGATAATGCCCTGTTCCTTTCAGTTTACTTGCAGAAACCCATGGAAAGGTAAGCAGTAGTGATCCTTTCCTTTTTTTGGTGGCAGTGCTATGGGTTGTGCCTATGTTTGTGGGGTGGTGTGATCCAAACGGGGGGGGGGGGGGGGGGGCTAGAGCTGGCAACAGTGGTGTTCTTGGACCACTGAGTTGTGCCCCTTGCTTGTGTGGTTATTGCTGCGGCGGTAGCCGCCATGCAGCCCTGCATCAATTAGAGTAGGGGCCAACTTTAAAGAGGTCGCCGTGAAGTGGCAAGTGGGCTTATACTGTTTGATCAAGAAACATACTAAGAACTTTCCCGTCTCTTTTTGTAAATTTTTGCTGGAAAATAGTGTTTAGGATTATTATCGGGGCAAAATTGAATCGGGCCCCGTTTTTTTGTGATCGAAATTTTTAGATATGCGATAAATTTTGGTTAAAATCTGTCTCATCTATTAGGGGTCCACCTTTCGGCGCTTCCTGTCATTTTTGGGGGCAGCAAATCACTTACAGAATAGAGCAGGGGGAGATGTGTGTCGACTCATGACTGGGGTGTTATGGTTGGATTGGCTGGAAAAAAAACACATGACCCCGTTTTACATAGACAGCCCTTCCTGTTATGATCAGTGCTCTCAGCGTTTTCATAGCGTGGAGTGCGCTCTGCCGTGTCCCAAACCCGCTCAGCAAATTATTCATTTCTTTACAAGAAAGCCTTTCGTTAGCTGTGATCCTTTCAACTTTGTTAGATCAGAGATTTTTAAGATTTTATGTAGTTAGTAAAATTTTAAAGGAGCATCTCCCCGCTGAAAAGGGGTCACGGAGGGGAGCAAAGGGGGGGGGGGGGTCCCCCGCGGGGCAAAAAAACGGGAAAAAAGCTCTATAAAGTTACTGGATAAAGTTCACCAAGACTTAGTGTAGACATTGCATGCAATAATTTTTATTATTAACGGGTTTTCTTTTTGAAATATTTCCTGGGTATTGGGCAGGGTGAACTTATATTTTGGTTTCACATCTTTTCTAGTAACTGCAGGTCTCTTTGTTAGGTGCAAAACCTCCCATTTTATATAATCAGTATAATTTAGATTGGTGTTCTTTTCAATTTTGCCCATTCCAGCTTTGTTGATTGCCCACCTTGCAGTTTAAATTAGAATCAGCAATTTTGTAGTCAGCACAGGTTGTTAGGTGCCACAAAAATACATTTTATACATCCCCCCCCCGAATACAATTACAGATACGTGTTTTTTTCACTTTTGCGCACTACAGCTTTGTTTCTATTGAGGGCACCTTGCACTTTAATGTGGAATACAGCTTTTGTTTTCACCACAAGGGGTGAATTGAAAGGTGCCAAAAAATACCTTTATGATCAAAATACATTACAAGATCACATGTCTTTTCCCTTTGGCGCACTGCAGCTTTGTTTATTGAGGCACCTTGCATCTTAAATGTGAATACAGTAGAAAATTTTTTAGTCACCTCCAGGTGAATTGACTACGGTGCAAAAAATACCTTTTATTATACGATACATTACAGATACGTGTTTTTTTCACTTTGGCGCACTACAAGCTTTGTTCATTGAGGCACCTTGCACTTAAATGTGAATACCAGGCATTTTTGTAGTCACCACAGGTGAATTGAAAGGGGCCAATAAATACCTTTTATTATCCGAATACATTACAGATTACGTGTTTTTTTCACTTTTGCGCACTACGCTTTGTTCATTGAGGCACTTGACTTAAATGTTGAATACAGCAATTTTGTAGGGTCACACAGGTGAAATTGATAGTGCCAAAATACCTTTTATTATCTGGAATACATTTATAGATAGCGTGTTTTTTGCACTTTTGGCGAGGCCAGCTTTGTTGATAGATATAACTTTGCAGTTAAATTTGAATACAGGCAATTTTGTGAGTCAACACAGGTGAATTGATAGGTGCAAAAAATACCTTTTATTTCGAATAATTAAAGATACGTGTTTTTTTCACTTTTGCCCAGTCCCAGAATTTGCTTGATAGTCGCCTCCATTGCCAGTTAAAATTTGACTCCTGCAATTGTGTTGTTACCACAGTTGAATTGATAGGATGCCAAAAAATACCTTTTTTTATCCAGAAAAATTTACAGATACAGTGTTTTTTTTTTTGCAACTTTTGCCCAGTCCAGATTTGTTGATAGAGCCAAACCTTGCAGTTAAATTTGAATCCAGCAATTGTGTATGTTACAAACTCAGGTGAATTGATTAGGTGCCAAAAAATACCTTTTATTATCCGAATACAATTACAGATAAGTGGTTTTTCAACTTTGGCGCAGGCCAGCTTTGTAGATAGATCTACTTTGCAGTGAAATTTGATTCAGCCAATTTTGTAGTCACAAAGGTGAATTGATAGGTGCCAAAAATTAACTTTTATTATCCGAATACATTTCTGATACGTGTTGTTTTTTTCACTTTGGCGCAGGCAGCTTTGTTGATAGATCTACTTTGCAGTTAATTTGAATCCAGCAATTTTGTTTTTTCATTTGAGGGGATTTGAGAATAGCTGTGATTTTGCCATTTTTAATAAAGAGACTTTACCAAAACTATTCCATCACCTACTCAAATTTTTATATTTCTGAAACATGGAGCGAAATTCAGGTGTTAAGGAGCAATAGAGGGGGGCTTAGGCATGGAGGTAGAGGTATTGAAGAGAAGGGTGCTCCTTCCCACGTGCTGGCGACAACACGCTGCCAGTGGATCTGTCAAGTTGCAGGGCCGTCAGGCTGTCATCGCTGGGTCAGGGCCCTGTGAATCTCCGTAACGAACAGAGTCCCAATCTGTCCTTTAGTGGTTAATGCAACCTGCATCCAGCAGTCTCTTACATCCTCGTCCTCACCAGTCACGGCCACAAAATGTCGTAATCAGCATCTTCAGCATCCGTCCAACATTGAATGCAGCCCAAATGTCAACTCCGTGTACCCAATGTGGATAATCCATTTTTCTGAAGACCTCTTTGATGACAAAATGCGGTTGGGGTAGAAGGCATGTAAAAGATCAAGAGGCCGAAGAGGATGATTTTACTCTGCTATGGACGCCCAGTTACTGTTGCCATCAGAGGAGGAGAAGGAAGGCCAGTTCAATCGGCAAAAATCCCGGAGACGCGAGTCAGGTTGCAACGCCTTGCAGTCCTCTCTGCTTTGTAGCCCGAAGCTCCTGTATGCAGAATGTCAGGACGACGAATCACCTGTGTTGTTGATGATGATATGACATTGCGGATCCAACTTGGTTCTTTTTAGCAAGATTTGCTCGCGGACGCGCTTCTCACTGTCGAGGAGGAAGACGATTGGGGGTAGTGTCAGTACGGGTCCCGCCTCAAAAAGGGGAGAGCGCTGGTCGCAGGAAGTCCGTGATATGATTCAGCCAGCCACGGTCAGCGCATAACATCCGCTCCTCCTTATCGCCTGTCAAAAAGGTCCAGGACACCTTCTCAAGCCTGGGCCTTCTTTGGAGCAAGCCCCCCCCCCCCCCCCCCCCCCCCCCCCCCCCCCCCCCCCACCCCCCCCCCCCTGATTCACCCAGCGATTGTTCATATGCTGCCTTTGCTGGTAAACGCATAAGTAGAGCATGAACCTTAGGTGGTTAACCCCCACCAACATGTCTAGTCACATGCAGCGAATGCATGAGTTGAAATGGAGGCAATACTGGCCAATAAAGGCTATAGGTTAGGGACTCACGACGCCGGCCTCCAACCACTGTCACACCCTCTGTCTCCGCCTCCTCCTCCGCCACCACCAAGCGTTCCTCAGGCTGCATGTCTCTCAGGTGTCTGATAAGGGAACAGCCTTCGCTTCAGCCTCCACTGTCGCCCGAGTACCACCCAGCAACACTAGAGACCCATCCTACCCTTCTCCTCCCGCCAGTTTGATGGACCCTGCATGCAGTTACAGCGGCCAGTTCTAGCTGCAAGCCATTCTGTCTTCCTGGTTTGGGAGCACGAAAGAAACACTTTAACCCAAACCATTCCCAAAGCCAAATGCTGAATGTCGGCAATGCAGGCTTTTGGCCTTGGATGCGTTATTGCCTTTCCGTCTGGTGGACCAGATGGCGTTCTGCCACGTCATGGCCCTTGACTTGCCCCCAATACCAGATGCCGAGAAGGCATTTCTTTGCCAGAAAAAAGCCAAATCCCTGCCCTGGCCAGCCCACGTGTCATCTAAAATTTACAAGCGCGTTGTATGCATCTGTGGGGAAAAAGTCCATCTGACCCACCGAACCATGGACTAGTAAGCACGGCAAGGGCAGCGCCGCTATATCTCAGTGACAACTCACTGGGTGAGCTGGGTGGCTGTCTATAGGCGGGGGGTGACGGGTGGCTCTCAGGCTCGGCGCACGCTCTTCAAAACCGCTAAGGGATGGTGCAGGGTTCTTTCCCCCAAGGTCTCTGGTCGCCTTCAGTGGCCCAGAGAAAACCAGTCTCGGTGTTTGAATTATCTGTCTTTGGAGACCGTCCACACTCAGGTCAGGAGCTTGTGGACGGCTCCTCCGCCAAACGAGATAATTTCGAGCGCTGGCTGGGTGCCAAGAACCTTGTGCCAGGCAAAGGTGTGTGTGCGTTAACGGGCGAAATCTGATGGCCGCCCTTATGATCGTGTAGGCTGGAGCACAACCCTTGCCTTGGCACATGTCATGAAACTTGTCCGTCAGCAAATTTCTAAAGAGCTACCGGGTCTAGGACTGTCCTGCTGTGGAAGGCCTCGAAGTCTAAGTTCGCCACAACTTCCGCACTGTTCGTCGCACCTGCTTCGTCCGCTGGCTGCGTTGCAGCGTCAGCTCGGCCTCCCCGTAAACCTTCTCTCTTAGTTGACGTGGCATCACGCTGGAATTCCACCCTCCACATGCTCCAGCGATTGTAGGCAGCAGCGCCAATGCCATTACGCAAGAGAAGTGACACATGGCACTGTCAGAAGCAGCGGAGCGGACCTCGGGCTGTATGGCCACCGAGAGTGGAGGCATAGCGTGAAGACCTCTGGCTACATCCTTGCAGAGTTTTGAAGAAGCACCAAAATTGGTCAGTGTGGATCAATGCCCCTTGTCAGCATGAGCATTGTGGGTGAAATCTTAGTTCTGGAACGATCGTTGGATACACTCTGAACATCAGGTCCCCGCCAGCGAGGAGGAGGAGATGGGGACCACAGCTGAGGACATGGAGCCTTTCTCTCGTCAAATCAAAGGCACCGACAGTTTCACAATTTCATCGTGTCTTCATTAGGCAGTGGTTCGGGGTCTCCGGGCTAGTGCAATGGTTCGGCCGCTCAGCTTCAGGGTGCATCATCTCAGGCAAGTCAGGGCTGGCTGTGATGAAGCGTGCCGGGAGGAAGCGGAGGAGGAGGAGGAGGTTTCCTAGACACCACGTTACCGACGTCCCTGCCTTGGAAAGAGGTTGCGGCGTATGAGGCGGAGTTGGAAGGGAAGATGAGGAAGTCAGTTTGCTAGTGCCCCTCGACCAGAGTGGCTTGGATAAAAAATCAAGGCTCACATCTCTCACATGAGTGCTCTGGATGCTCCATTTCGCTCCATAAATGATCCTCGCATTAGAGGCCAACAAACATGAATCATACAGTTAAGGGAGGCCACACTCCTGGATCCCCGGTACAAAAACAAAACTCAGCACTTTCCTTCCACCTCCAAATAGAGAGTAAAATGCAGGAAATCGAGACCTTGCTGATTGATCAACTGGAGGACAATACTGTTTGCGTCTGTGCTTTCACGTTCCCCAAATGTCACGGTGCGAACAACATTCCAGCGACGTGAACAGCAGTATAGTGCCAAATAGCGTTGCGGCAAGCATCAGAGGCAAGGTGGCAGAAGCCTAATGGGGTGACCTACTGGCAATCTTTATTTACCACCCACCCAACGATGCAATGCAGGGCACATACAATTCTCCAACAACTAGGGACCAGCTTATGATCATGGTGCACGACTATTGCGTCCTCAACACCGAAGATTTTAGTATGTGTTCCGGACCCAAATAGACTTTGGGTATCCAAATGGTACGAATGGCCCGGGCCTTGCTCGCCACGCCATAGAGGTGTTGTCCTGCCCGAGCAGCATAGCGTCATATCTGTGCGGTCCTTCAGCCACAGCTGGGAGGTAGTCATTACAGACAAACGCCTCCGTCTTTTCCACAGATAATGTGGATCGTTTGACTTTCATCAAGATGAATCAGGCATGGATCTCTGAATGATGTTGTGGCCCAATTGCCGAGGTCAACGAATTAGTTGTCCGGTCTACTTCACATTCCTCTTTCAAACACGAAATGGTCTCTTGAAAACTTTTTTTTAAAGAATGATCATTTCTTACGCAGATTTTTATTCTCTTTTCCCAACAGTGTCATTTTGCTGGGTTTTTGCTGCCGAGCGGTGGACTGTAAAAGACGCAACGGTTTCATGACAAAATCACACAGTATTCATTTAACTCACGCTTTTTCTTTAGGAAGTTTTCGCATTGTCAATGAGTTATTGAGGTTCATGTTGCTGTGAGATAAGCTGATAATTCATGGTCGCTTTTGGGAACAGAAAGGTGGGCGTTAAGTGGGCGATTTCTCAATCACAATTTTTAATAGTGGCTGAGAAGTCACTATTGATAATTTTTTTGGGGTCATGTTGCTGTGAGATACAGCATAATCATTGTCCATATGGAACAGGAAAAATGTGGACTTTTAAGTGGCATTTCTCCCTCACAATTTTTAACAGTGGCTGGAGAAGTCATTTTTATAATTTTTTGGGTCATGCTGCTTTGAAATTGCAGCAATACAACAGGTCCTATTATAATAAATGTTGTTTCTAAAAGACATTGTTCTCACAATTGTCCAAAGTGGGCCTCAAGGGTCATGCTTGAATTTTTGGGGGCATTTTGCTGTGACATGCAGCTTATACTACTGGTCCTATTATAAAAATTTTTTTGTTTCTTAACAGACATTAGTTCTTCACAATTGGCCTCCCAAAGTGGCTTTCAAGGGTCATGCTTTGATTTTTTGAGGGGCATTTTGCTGTTGACATGCAGCTATACTACCAGGTCCTATTATAAAACAATTGTTCTGTTTCTAAACTCAGACAATATGTTCTTCACAAATTGTCACAAAGTGCTATGGGTCAGTTTTGAATTTTTGGGGGCCTTTTGCTGTGACATGCAGCTATATACCAGGTCCTATTATAAAAAAAAATGTTGTTTCTACAGACATTGGTTCTTCACAGTTGGTCAGAGTGGCTCAAAGGTGATGGTGCTGTCAGAAAAGGAATAAGTAGGACACTGATATATGGAACATATTGCAAAATGACTGTTTTTGCAAGAATTCTTTTACATAGCTATCATTCCCTGTAATTGAGACAACCCATTTAATACAATTATAAATGAGAAACAAAGACATGGATTGGGGATTCCATCTATTTTAAAAATGTGTTTTCTAGAATTAAACTACTACAAAACTTCCATGCACAAAATAGCTGGTAAAAAAAATTCCTCTGAATTGTACAAAGGGAGGTTACAGGAAAACTTGACTCCAGATGTAGGTTATTCAGAGGACATGGAGTATGGAGCTGGACAGAGAACAAAAGTAACCAAAAGACAAATTTCCTCCTGCACGTTGAGTAAATGAGTAAAAAGAATGCCAAAGAAAAAGGGATCCTGGGTGGAAAAGGTGCGTTAACCACAGTTTTCCACGTGAAGTCAATTGCCTCTCCCACTCAATACGTAGAGGGGAAGACAGCTACCAGGGACAGGGGGACAGGTATATGTCCAGTGAAAACATAAAATGTTGTTTGAAAGACATCCTTTTTCTGGCACTTTTTAATCTTGGGGTCATGAGGTTTGGGCGCTCATGCTGTGGCCACGGAAAGTATAGTCAATGTCCTGTGTAATCTAAATTGGTGGTTGAAGACTCCTTTTTCCGGCCACTTTTTAATCTGGGGTCATGAAAGGTTTGGGGCTCATGCTGTGCCCAGGGTCAGGTATAGCTCAATGTACTGTGAAACTTAATAAAATGTGGTTGGAAGACTCCTTTTTCCGGCAGCTTTTTAATCTGGGGTCATGCAGGTTTGGGGCTCATGCTGTGGCCCAGACAGGTAATGGTCAATGTCCAGGGAAACTAAAAATGGTGGTTGAAAAGACTCCTTTTTCCAGCACTTTTTAATCTGTGGGTCAGACAGTTTAATGGTCACATACTGTGGTACAGGACATGTCTAGTCAATGTCCGTGTTACAACTAATATGGTGGTTGAATAGACTTCTTTTTCCGGCACTTTTTAAATGCTGGGGGTCATCAGGTTTGGGGGCTCATGCTGCGTTCAAGGGACGGGATATATCAATGTCCAGTTCAAGTAAAATGATGGTTCAAAATCATACTGCCTTCGGCAACTTTTAATTTGTGGGTTCATGCAGGTTTTAAAGGGTCATGCTGTGGTGCAAGACAGGGATAGTGAATGAGTGTATCTTGTGAGTTTTTTTCTGTGGCTTTATAACCTATGTGTGGTTGCCTAAAGATGTAGAACTGTATCCATTTTGACTGTTGTGGATTTGTAATTCCAGACCTCTCCAGCCCTGTTTTGGGTGATACAGAATGAAGGGTGTTGTTGCTCTCCCAAGACTTTAATGGTCATCGATCATAATCTTACCATCGACCATCGACAACGTAATCGCTCAAAACTACTCAGAAGCATTAGATCAACGTAAAGTGTAAGAATGTGCGGCTCTTGTTTTTCTTCTGTGTGAATTGTTGTCGTATAAAACTATATTGAGGAAAAATAAACTTATGACATCTGGAACACAGTTCTGAAAAAATTCTACTGGTCCATAAGGCAAAAATGAGTTATTTCTCTTTAGGGTTAAAATGCAATTTACAGGGTATTCCCCATTGGCCGCTGGTTTCAGCATCTGAAGTTACTGAAACAGCATAGCCGAAAAACCATTTCTTTTTTCAGATCACCCAAAGGTTTATGGCACCACTTAGCGAAGCAGGTTGGCAAGGTCCATAAGATCCCAGTATAGTAGGACCCAAGGTCAGTATGCATTTGGGAATTGGTAAATGTTTATTATAAATTAAGCTAAGGTTGTAAGAAATAACATTCATTATTATCAGACTTTTTGAAGAATACACTAATAATTTATAGAACTTAACATTATATTTTATTCTGAACATTAGGCTTTTGACTGTGCGATGATGGAAGGTTGCTGCTTAGTAATTTATTTTGTTTAAAATAGTGCAAATTATGCGTAAATCTCCAGGAGATGATGCTGTAAATGAGTTTTGTGTCCAGACTATTGGAGACACATGCCAGTATGTGAGCAAAATCTAATGATTTTAGTAATAGGCATGGTCATATGGAGCGCAGCAAGATGTGGTTAATTAAAATAATTGTGCTGTTAACCTTCGTTAATGGAATGATTTATTTCAAAATGATTGCAATTTCTTTACAGTGTAATAAAATGAGGCATAATATCCTGTTCACAATAATTACTTTTTTAAAATGTAGTTAAAATATTGCATGTGTCATTCATCTATACAGTGCTCCATTTACGGTATAGTTAGCCATAAAGTAATAGTATCACATTACAGAACAGGAAATATAACAGTAAAAAAGCATTGGAGACATCTGAGCGGTTAAATAGAGGAAAAGGATTTCCCTTGGTCAGCCTATCATCCACCCTCTCCTCTACCCCATACACACAAACATTGCAATCGTGGGGTACTGATTGGTTGTCCCATCAGCTGAAGGCCTCATATTATCTCCTAGGTCTGCCATCTTAACACAACTTTTAGGCCCAAATGGATGCATTACAATGGGAGACATATCATACTGCAATACAGAAGTATTCCAGTGTATTATACCAGCAGTTGATATCAATTGATTACATTTAAGTTTATTAAATGTTAAAAAAGAACAAACTTAAAAGTTAAAAATTTACAAAAAAATTGCTTTATTTCCTTATATGGTACTTTGCTTCATTATTAAAAAAAAAAAAAAAGAAAACAATACAAAAGAATTACCGTACATAATTAATAATGACCCATCCATAATTACCATTTATATAGAATGATTTTGCTATTACACCAACATGGTGAACACCATAAAAAATAAATACAAAAATAAACAATGAAAACAGTAGCAAAATTGCTGTTTTTTGTTCACTCTTTCTCCCAAAAATGGAATAAAGGTTATCAAAAGCTGTATATATCTACAAATGGTACCAATGAAAGTTACATAGTTACATAGTTTGTAAGGCCGAAGAAAAAAGACAGACGTCCATCACAGTTCAGCCTGTTGATGCTAAGGTGTTGATCAGAGGAAGGACAAAAAAAATCCCAATGAGGTAGAATGCCATATTGTCCTTATTTTAGGGAAAAAATTCTTCCCGACTCAATCTGAGCAATCGGAAAAATCCCTGGATCAACAACCCTCTCCAGATCCTAGACACTATAACTTGTTATATTAATACAACTCTAGAAATGCATCCAAAACCATTTTGAACATGTTATTGAATTCACCAAGACAAGTTTCCTCTGGCAGAGAGTTCATGTCTCAATGCTTTAACAGTAAAGTATCCCTTTCTATGTTGTTGTAGAAACTTTCGTTCCTCAAGACATAGAGGATGCCCCCTTGTTTAGATACAGTCCTGGGCATAAATAAATCTCTATATTGACCTTTGATAGTATTTAAATATATTTATTTGTCCCCCTCTAAAGCGTCTTTTATCTAAATAAATAAAAAAACACCACCCCCCCCCCCCCCCCCCCCCCCCCCCAAAACCCTTAATAATTTTGCTAATCTTTCTGGGTATTGTAGTCACCAGGCCTTTTATTATTTTTGTTACCCGCCTTTTGTAACCTGTTCAAGCTCTACAATGTCTTTCCTGTGCACTGGTGCCCAAAACTGTACCACAATATTCCATGTGGGTCTAACCAGTACTTGTATAAAGGAGAATAATGTTTCTCATTGTGCATCTATGCCCCTTTTTTAATATACATGATCCTATTTGCCTTGGCAGCTGCTGTTCTGACACTGGCTGCACAAATTAAGTTTACTGTTTCCACATGATTCCCAATAGTCCTTCTCCATGTACACTTTTACCCAGTGTTTTTCCATTTTAACATGTAGTCATGTAATAGATTTTTCCTCCACATGTGCATAAACCTTGCATTTATCTGTGTTAAAACCTCATCTGCCACTTTCTCTGCCCAAGGCATCCAACTATACAGATCTCCCATTGTAATAACACATTATCCTCTATTGGTGTGGATTCCTTTATAAAGAGCTTAGTATCATCTGCAAAGAATGTTATTCTTCTGTGCAATCCATGTGTAAGATTCATTTATGAAAATCATTAAAGAGGATAGTGGCGCAATATTGAGCCCTGTGTTACCACGACAGTAACAGTGATCCTGTATGAGTATGCCACCATTATTACCCACCCTTTGTTTTCTATCTCTGAGCCAGTTTGCTTACCACTTGCAAGCATTTTCTACCAGTCCAAGCATTATCATTTTAACTCTTTTATGTTTGGCCACCGCTATTCAATTTGACTTTAGAAAAATCTAGATATATGACATCCAATGTCTTCACCACGAGTTCCAGTCTGGAACTAACTTCCTCATAGAAGCTGATGAGATTAGTTTGACAGGACCGATCCTTCATAAACCCATGCTGGAACGGCGTTATACATTTATTTTCAGTGACATACTCCAGGACAGCATCTCTGAGAAAACCTTCAAACATTTTACCCACAACAGAGGTTAAGCTTAGTTTGCTGTGCAAGAAAAAAATCCATCAGACAAGAAAAATAAAAAATTGACATACCAAAAGCAATTTTTTATTTTTTTTTTATTATTCAAAAGTAATAAAAGATTTGGTATTGCAGTAATCACAAGGATTCATAGAATGAAGTGAACATATCATTGATACTCCAAATTTTTTAGTATTCCTAAAAAGCCTGCCATCAAAAACAACTCTTCACAAAAAACAACCCCTTTTAAAACTGTCAACAAAAGATTTCCATGCATGGCCCCCTTTCTCTCTCACAGACTTCTCTAAATATTCCCCTACTTTCTCTGATAAGCTCCTGCTTTTTCACTTTCTCATGTGGTTGAAAATATAGCTAGTTTTTCTCCGCTGCTCATAGCAAGGTCCCATGTGCCTAGTGGTCACAGCAAGTCCCTGCCTATGTCCCCAAGTTTAAAGCAGAGTCCCATTTTCCTTTGGTAAAAGTAGGGAACCTTCCTTTTCTTGGTCACGGTAGCATTCCTACCTTTTTTTCCCTTAATCACAGCTTCTTACCCTTTTCTCCATTGGTTCTAATTCACTTACAACCCATCCTTTTTCCCTTAATCAAAGTAAGGTTGCACCTTCTTCGCCCTGCAAATTAAAATGTTGTCATCCAGGTGAAGTAAAAGCCTAACTTCACTGGTGATTTTGGGGCACATTGTCTTAGATATTTATAGTAGCTATTCTCAATATCATGTTGAAGTGCAAATAAGACTCTCATGCTCACGTATTGATATGCTACTTTCTGTTCTGGGTGAGATTTACAGAATATGGTGCTGTTTTTACTACAAAACCCTTCTGGAGAACTTCATTGTGATAAGGAGGAAGTTTTATGCCAAAAAAATCACTTAACGTTCAAAACACAATTTTAAAAGAGGTTTAGTAGTATCCAAGGTATATACTATACAGTCTTTCATCAAAAGTCAATATTCAATCAATATGATGAAAAAGTGAGGGTTTGGCCATAGGGAAGAAAATTCAGGAACGAAGACAAGTGGCAAGAATGAAATAGGAAAAAGCAAAGGGCCATGGTCACCATGACTTTATATAGTATAAAGGTGTCTGCTGTAATGCTCTCACTGATTGTAATAGATCCATTTCAGCAGTTTTGAAACAGATTAAAACGAATGCATGTATGTTGTAGAAAAATAACTAAAAACGTAGATTCAAAATGCCAGAATTTAAAGTTCTCAAACTTTCTCCTGGCGGTATGAACAAATGACAATACTAGTAATTATGTTACAATAGGTTGTTATGTTGATGGATGCAGATCATCCGTTGGTGTTAGAGATGTTTGTAATTGTAGTTCCTTAATAATGCAGCAGAGCTTTGTATGGTCAAGAATGGTCAATTATGCATATCATTGCACACTTTGTAGGCAGTAATTTATTTAATAACAGGGCAATTTTCTCTTTATGATGCCAGTGTTGATGATGGATGAGGTTTGGTACTAAACTTCATGACAGTTATTTATAAACCACATCTGCATTCGTTGGCATAATTTAGGCATGTATTTTTGAGCCAAAGCATTCTTAAATAAAAAAAATATATATATTTCTTAATGTATACTGTAGTATGTGACTAATTTGTTAAGCTTTGAACTTACTACAAAAATCTGTTATACAATAGCGGTAATAAATGAGCCAACAATTTCAAACAAAAATCACTCTGTGCTTTTGGGTGTCCATCTAAACACTTTTACTTGAACAGCAACGTTTCAAGGAAAGAAACTGCTATTGATTTGTTCCAAAGAAAAACATAAATTTGGGTTAATGTACTTCACCTCTATGATATAGAGATCCTCCAAATAGCCAAGTAAAGGACCAGGAAAATATAATTAATCTAACAGGGCTGTTCTAAACCTTTCCTCTAAATGTATCCCTAAAATGGTTTTGCCATCACAAACGTTGGGATCCGCACATTTCTCCAGAACGGGCGCCCGAAATTCCCTGTACTGAATGAAGAAATGGATGCACTTGAGTTGATACTCTCCATTTATTTCAATGTGAGCTCTGAGGATGGCCAATCAGTTGTACTTAGCTGTACTCAGAACTCCCACTGTAATTGATGGAGACCAACTGTGTAAGCACAGCCACTTTTTCATTTAGAATAGGGAGTTTTTGAGTGTCTGATAATGGGGACAGGTCCCTCCACTGGGACCTGCACCTATAAAATATTTATGGCACATCCTATTGACATTAATAGTTTGCGATGACAAAACCACTTTAAATTCTAAGCTAAGAGTGAAATAACTAATGACTAATGTTACATTATACTTAATGCCATATACTGTCAATCGTTGATGCCTATTTGTTGCCGGCAATGCACCCTTGTCATGATTAATGTTAACATGTTCCTTCATTCACAGGTGTTGCTTCTTTAAGGTTGATAAAAATTATTACTGCCAGTACTATGTAATACTGTATTGATGCTGTTAATAGTAAGTGATCACATTTCTGGAACTGCGGGTTCTCACTATATCAAAATAGTGTTGCTGTGTAAAGACCTGCAGAGGTGAATAACATGAAGGAGGTTGACATCTTGAAGCTGTTGAGCTCCACTGGGTTCATAAGTAGAAGTGATGTAGCCAGCTCATTGAGAGTGTGGTGTGAGTAGCTGCAGAATATAGAGATAGTACATGAAGCAGAGTGCTGTAGAGAAATAGTGCACCTCCCCAGAGTCAAAATGCAGTCAGCAGTTGGAGAGCAGTGGAGTGTCAGATACATATCACTGGCTTAGACAATGAGCGGAAACCTGGTTTAGACTATGTGTGTGGAGCTGGGTCCGACTAGTGAGCCACAACAGAGCTGTTGATGCTGACGGTCATGGGTAGGTAACCTCCTACTATTGTACCTTGGTCCATATATAAAGACCCTCCAAGACTTTTTCAAAACTGTTTCAGAATATTATGGATCCAATATGTTTTATCAAGAATGCTTATTTATTAATCCAAATGTGTGTAAAAATTTCACAGCATATATAGAAAATAGCAATTAAAAAATAGTAGAAATAGTACAGGTATACTTAGGGCACATCCCCGCGGCATACGGCCGGTATTTGTCCTGTTTTGCGCCCGTCCCCATGGAAGCGGGGGGGACGGCTTCTCTCCGCGATGAGCGGAGAAAAGCCCTCCCCCTTCACATTGAGAAGCACAGATTCCGTCCGAAAACCGGACGGAAGATGGTGCTTGCTCAATGTTTTGCCGGCGGCAAAACCGCCCGACGGAAAACCGCCCGATGGAAAACCCGTGCAGTGGGGACTGCTGCACGGGTTTTCCGTAGAGCACAATTGTGCTCATTTTTAGCCCTTTTTCAGGCGGTCTGAAAAACCGCAAACCGGTTGAAAAACCGGCCGAAAACTCGTGCAGTGTGGACATGCCCTTAAGTTCCTTAAAGTCAGTCTATGACCTCCTAGAAGCATGCATAAGTTCTCAATGAGATAGCAGGGAGACGCTGACTAGGAGGTCATGGACTGACTCTAAGGAACTTAGGTATACCTGTGCCATTTCTACTATTTTTTAATTGCTATTTTTTAAATATGCTGTGGGTAACCTCCTGTCATCTTGACATAACTCATGCTGGTGCTTGGTGGGGTCTGCCAGAGAAGAGAAAGTCTCTCCACCAAAGGAGTTCTTAGAGCAGCAAGAGATTCCAGACTACTTCCCGCAACAAATATGGGTGAGCACGGATATACTGCCTTTTTTCTAGAGACAGAAAAGATGCCAACCCCCAATTCCTGCCATTTTCTAAATTATGGTATTATAATTTGTTCTCAAAGACTGAAACCATAAAGCAGTGTGCCCTCATGGAAAGACTGAAAACATCTTGCTGCTGCAGTAATAGAAGGAATGTTATCAAAGTGGCTCTGAGTTAAATAGACTGTAACCACCAAGCTGTGTATTCATGTTTGAGTAACTGTTAAGTCTGTACTTACTGAGGTACATTAACTATGGCAGTTGCATCAGAATACTCACACAATTTGCACTAAATTATTGTCATACATGCTTTACATCACATTTATTATGTCATTGTGTTTTTAGATGCTTCTGTACCACGTCCATCAAAATGGGCATGGTTTCTTGAAACGGGGTGTTGTGTCATGGAAAGCACATTCTGCATCAAAAAATGTGACAAAATTTGGCAGCAATGGTGTGAACTAAGCCAGCAAATGGATGGTAAAAAGTTATAACTCATACAGCATAAGCCACTGTGATACATTTGTCACATTTTTATACTGTCTAGTCAAAGTTTACACTACCAAAGGATTAGAGAGTAATAGTAAATATGCCCCAGTGTGTCTGTAACCACGAAAAGGGTCTGTCTGGCAAGAAAAAAACTTAAATGGGGTTTTCCTATTTGGCTGTTTTCACAGAAGTTGCTCTTTGCCTCCTGCTCTAGGCTTCTTGCACAGGCTATGGCTACATCTACACAGCAGTGATTTACTGTCAGATTTTTAAGTGGATTTGGTATTTAGAAACTGCAAAAATCCAACTGTAAATCATCAACATAGACCTCAATAGAAAATGCAAGTTGTAGTCTAGATAGCTTGGATTTTCTGAGGGTGGATCTCAATATAGGCGATTTTGAAAAAAACCTGTTCTATAATTTTCTGTATATCACTTGAAAATGGCGGATTATCATACTGTTCGATTGAATGCGACGTCTGAAATCCGAAAACTGTGACTACAACAAAAAAACGAAAACGGAGTGTAAAATACTGGTTGGACCCTGATTAGTTATCTGCTGTGTGACACTGTTATCTTTTATGTAAATATACAGATATGTGCTGCACAGACCTGATAGGATGTACACCGGGTGAACATACTCTTAAGTTTTTTATCATCAAACACCTGAAGTAGAAGTAGCGGAAGCCCACAGAAAATTATATAAAAATACATTACAAAAGTGGCTAAGATATTGTTTAGAAAAAAGAATTTTTCACTTGACAACCCCTTTAAGCATTGCTTTTCCTGTATTAGGTTTGGCATTGAGGTTTTGCTATATGTCTACATCTATACTACACCATCCTTGTATTGGTTTCCATAATTGGGTGAAGGACCACATACAGAAGTGACCCTCTAACATGCATGTCACAAAGGCAGTGTAACTACAGATACTGAACAATGGATTGTCCTGTTAGTTAATTGCCTGGCATGATAGAATATGAAGGTGGAAAATGACCACAAAAACATGCAACTAATAAGGAAAGAAGAATAGAGACGTGACATTATAGACTTAGGGCGACATGTCAGAAAATAGGCGCCACCACACCAGCTTTAAGGTGCATTAAATTAGTGTATAGTGCGCCTGAATGAACAAACCTGTCAAAAAAACTGGTGTCTGGTCTACCTTGCATAGCATAATTGATGCGCCTCATATAGGCGCATTCAAATGTGTCGTGCCTGGTGTATAATGCACCTAGTTTTGGAGTATGACAGTTCATTTATATAGAAAATAGAGCATCAACCATTTTTTGGCGCAAAATACAACAAAACAATGGCGCAGCCCTAATGAGACATGTCGCCCTTAGCGTTTGACCAGAGGCAACATTGGGCCGTGGACATGAGATCAAACTCTGCAGTATTCATATGTGGCTTCTATGTCTATGCCCTTATATACATTGTAAACCTTTAGGGCCACATGTATGTAAACTGTCTAGGTCTAGAACTTTCTTTGATGTCCATAGAAACCAATCACAGCTCCTCTTCCATTTCAAATAGTGCTCTGAAATAATGAAAGGGGAGCTCCGATTGGTTGCTATGGGCAACAAATCTAGTCCGAGACCTAGACAGTTATCACACATGTCTACTATAATGTGTTGCTCCAAATAATAGATACTTAAATAAGATTAAAGTAAAATAAGGACACCAGCCTGAATTATCCTATATATTTGAAATCGTTCTCAGTGAACACAAATTACAGTCAAACTTTGTATATGTAATTTATTCAGCTTTCCTTGACATATGCCAGTTTAATTGAATGTTCTTTTTCATGCAGCTGACTTGATATCTTATAATAAAATCAGAGCACCGATTTAAAGTTTGAATTTGCATTTGTTAAATCAGACGAGACAAATATAGTATCAGAGGTGAAAACTCTAGCTGTTTTCACTATTGACAGCCTCTTCAGGCTCACACTTCCTGTGCAGACTGTGGGTGGTCTACAGCAATGACTGACATTTCAGCTCTGCTAGCTCTTTTTCCTAGCTAAGCCTGTTACAGAGACATTACTGATATAGAGGTTGTGAAAAACACTGACACTGTTCAAGCAGGCTGTCTTGCTACAAATGTGAGCTAGCAGGAGGGCTGTATTTATAGGTTATGCTGCCCCAGGCGCTAAACCTGAATACACCCCCATTTACCAGCTGCCACCCCAGAATTTTCATAACCACACCCTTGTTTAAAGCCACCCCCCACCCTTTACAATAGTAGGGGCCTACTAGACCCAACTATGTAACGGTTTTGGAAGAAAGCTAATTGAGGTGTTTGGCGTCAGCCAGCTTTCCTGGACATTGGATCGTCTATTTGATAGTATCCATGAGAGCTGGAAAATGCCGACAAACTGTGCCTGAACCAAAACCATTATAATTCTACCAATACTTCCACCATACAGTGACCATATAGTGGTAGATACCAGTGTACACAGGCTCTGCAGATTGTATATTTCTGCCATACAGTGACTATATAGTGGTAAACAACAGTGTATGCAGGCACTGCAGACAGTGTATTACCCCTATACAGTGACCATATAGTGCTAGATACCAGTTGTACACAGGCTCTGCAGATTACAGTGCAGTTACAACTTTTGACTCACAAGAGACATTTTTCTGATGAGTTCTCTTTCCCTTTTCTTCTGCATCCTGTCCAAACCGCCATGACATCTTCTACCAGCCATGATTTATTCCTGCAGAATTGACCACAGAAACATCTTAGAGTTCTAATTTGACCAGCACTTCCTTACCTGTACTCCTCCCTCTCTACAAACTCCTAATGGAGTGATAGGTGGGGAGGTTATGTGGTAATAAGGGGAAGTAGTAGGCAGTGATATGTGGAGGTGAGTTGGCTATGTGGTGATAGGTGGAAGTACTGATAGGTGGAGGTGAGGAGAAGTAATAGGGGGAGATGGTAGGCAGTGGTAGTTGGAGAGGTTATGGGGTGAAAGGTGTAGGTGGTAGGGAGTGATAGATGGAGAGGTTATGGGGTGATAAGTGGAGGTGATAGGGAGTGATAAGTGAGAAGGTTATGGGATAAGATGTGGAGGTGAGGAGACTATGGGGTAATAGGTGGAGATGGGGAGGTTATGGGGTGTTAGGTGGAGGTGGTCAGGGGTTTATGTGGTGATAGGTGAGTGTTGTATTTTGTGTTGGCATTAGAATGCATAACACAATCGTGGATAAGGAGGTACAGAGTACAGTTTACAGGTGCAAACTCCTTGAGAGGGGCAGAGGACCACCCCCCTGGAGATTGTGCTGCGGCTGTAGTCTGTACCCCCCAGAATTATATTGTGCAGTTTGAACTCCATACCCTGCAATCCCGGAAGATCAGCTGCAGGCAAGATCCTCAGGGTACAGGGGATGGAGTTTAGTAATGTTGTTTTTGTAGGTTTTTCTTTTTTTTTGCCGGTTTCCCTTTGGACTACATCAGACCAGCGTTGGATCAATTTTGTTAATAAAATGGATAATGAGGGCTGGTGTCAGGGAGTGTTCATTTAAATTAATTAAAAATTTGTGTGTTTTGTCTTTTTTTTCCATTTATTTCCAGTGTTAGTAATAGAGGATCTGACAGACGCTTCTCTATAATTATCACTCAGGCTTGGTGTCAGCTTGGTGGATTATGTCACCTCAAGGCTGACACTATTACCCCAGTACCCAATGCACCAGGGGTACTGTGAAGAGCCGGGTAACTGTCAGAAGTGAACTCTCTAATGTGATGGTCCGTTCTTGGGCAGCTGCGAGCTGGTATTATTAGGGTGGAAAAGAACCAGTATCCATGGACCTTCCCATTCTGATAATATCAGACTGCAGATGTCAGTTTTACCTTGGCTGGTTAAAACGACGATGTAGGGTCCATCCCCCCAATTAGCTTTAACCTAATACTAGCAGAATGGGAAGGTCCATGCATACCGGTCCCTTCCCACCCTAATAATACCAGTCTGCAGAAGTGGACCACCACATTAGAGGGTCAATTTTGTGGTTAACCCAGTCTCCCTTTCCCAGTACAAAACGCTAGTGCATTGGGTACTGGGGTAAAAGTGACACGAGGTTAATGTCCGCCTTGTGGTGACAAAAAGCACTACTAGCTGAGACCAAGCCCAAGTGAAAGCAACAGAGAGGTGTTTGTCAGACACTTCCATTGCTAATACTGGAATTAAATATAAAAAATGCACAAAAAACTTTTATTCAAATAAACACTCCCCAACAATAGCTCTCTTTAACCATTTTATTAAAAAAAAAAAATAGATCCACTGAATCCTAAGTAATCCAAAAGGGAACGTGTAAACAAGCATGACACATATACATACACAGGCTAGATAGTCTAGTCAGCAAGCAGGAAAGATGTGTGGAGGATGGTGCATCACCAAGATTTCCTGGATACTGGATATTCTATCCCACATGCAGGAAAGATGGGCTATCCTCCATCCCTCACTGGTGGCACCCAGTTTTCCTATCATGGAAAATCTGGGTCTCACATATGGGAGATGGCTATCACCCAGCTTTTTTAAGATAGGTAAACTGTGTGTCCATCACTCCCCCCCCCCTTACCTATAAGTCCCCTCTCTCATCCCCACTCCCTGTCCCTGCTATGTTGCCTATCCCCACACATACTATACTGTCCCTGCTGTGCTGCCCATGCCCCTACACACACTATACTGTCCCTGCTGTGCTGCTCATCCCCTCACACACATAATACTGTCCTTGCTATGCTGCCTATCCCCTTCACCCCACCCTCTGGATCACTTACCAGTCCTGAAGAAGGAAAGCCAGCAGTATTCTTCTCCTGCTCTTCAGTGCAATCGGTGTGCTGCTGGGGATAGAGGGAAGAGCATCGCTGCTCCTCTCTCTCTCTCTTACAAGCAGCTCCTGCTCTTCAGTGTGGCACGTTCTTAAGGAGAGAGGGACAAGCAACACTGCTCCTCTCTCTCTCTCTTCTCAGTTGAGCACTGGGACTGCGTTACTGAACTGGCAGCATCAACATAGCTCCAATGCTGATGCTGTCATAATGAAGCGGTGGCAGGGAAAGCCGGCATCTAACTATTCCCTACCGCCACTTCATTATCCACTGCCGATCTTTGCATTTTGCCACTGCCACCAATGACACTGGCTGGAGATGCCACTGCCACCAATGCCAATAGACGCCGAGGCAACCCACCACCACTGTCTGATCTATTAAAATACAACACCAAATAAGGAAAAAAATCCCAACCAACAAAATTGCACTTTTTGGGGGTAATTTCACATTACCTATAAATTGGAATGAAAAGTGATCAAAAAGTCGCATTTATCCCAAAATGACACCAACAAAAAGTTTATCCTGCGCAATATGGACCCTTACTCAAGTCCATGCGTGGAAGAACAAAAAAGTTATTGGCTGCAGAAAATGTGCAAAATTTAAGGAACAGAAAATGTTCATTTGTGCATTTTTTCACAACACTAAAACATAATGAAAACCCCAGTATTTCATATTGCCCAAATCATATCAACCTGCAGGATACAAATAACACATTATTTTTACCGACGAGTGAACACCGTAAAAATAAACCACTGTAAACATGGAACGAGTCATTTTTACCCCACTTCTAATTTTTTGTTGGTTTTCCAGTATATTCTATGGAACAGTCAATGACACCGTAAAAAAAAACATCTTGTTGTGCAACATAAAAGCCACCATATGTCTATGTAGATGGAAAAATAAATAAGTTATTTCTCTTGTATGGCAAAGAAGAAAAAAATGAAGAGCCATATTATTATGATAGGGAAGGGGTTAAGGAATGCTTTAACTAACCAGAAGCTATGATCCTCATTGGCCATGTTTTAATTCTCAAATTGTCAGTCCACTGCTGTTTATAGATGAAAATTGCAGAATACATGTAACACCACTGTATCAAAGGAGTGTTATATATGTAGAGCAAACTGTAGGTGTTTGAAAGCTGTAGTTGAAAAAAATTACAATAAGGAAATTCAAATGTGTGGGATGAACAGTGCCTAATCCAGGAATATCTAAATTGGCAGGCATAATGGACCAGCTAGTCTTTTCTGCTGTCAGATTTTTATATTTCTTTGGTGCTGTACAGTTTTTAATAAAATCACTCTAGCACTGGATGCTCTTGGGATATGTCTACTACGTTCAGTACTGTTCACGATACATACACATTGCAAAATTTGGAAAACTGTTCTGGTTTTAATTCAGTTGATATCATGAAGGGTTCAGAAATTATCTTTAACCGTGTAACTTTCAGACGTATTGGTTGATTTTCCTGTGCATAATGTTCTTAGTAATTCTATGATCTGATGTTTTAGATTTCCCATTTTACAATTTTCTAAATCCAGTAAAGATGGTGCATAATTATACAGTGTATCTAATGGTGTTAAGGAAGGCTCTCTCTGCAACTGTGTCTTGGGTACAACTGTGTAGGGTTAACACTGTACCACCACTAAATCTCACACTTGCCTCTCTTTCAGGCTACAAACTGAGCATAATGAATATCCCAAACAATATACCTAATGCTGCCACCACTTATTTAAGAAGCCACACACATTTGTTGGTACCAGTAGTGAAGCTGGTAACATAGACAATGCAATATATATACTGTTTGGAGTTATTTAGGATTTTTTTCAGGACATCAAGGTTAAACTATTAGGTTTTTAGACTTTATTTTACAATGTACTCTAATATAGAACCAGTCATTATAATTGTCATCTTTTTTCTCAAACCACATTTTGACAATCAGACGGATCCTCACGCCAGCAATTGTAGTGTCATGTTTGCCAGAGTCAAGTAGTGAATCCTCTGTGAATCTAGACTTCACTGCAGAGAACTCCCAATTCACTTTACCCTACATGGTAACTCATGGTGATGGTTAGAATGTAGGCGAGGTACTGGAAGGATAGGCAGAGATGTAGTTGGGTCACAAGTAAAAGGTTAGGTCTGGTGGACTTCTTTTGTGGAAGGATCACAGGCAGTCAGTGGACCAGTAGGAAGGTCTGGAACAAACTAAAGGTCCAAATGGAAAATTATGCCCAGGATCTTAATCTAAACACTACTAAAGTCCACCAAGAAACTGACATGGATAAAAGGGGATGATGCCCTTCAGAAGTATCAGGTGACCGGTCCTAGGAAAGATAGGTGGGGTCTGTTGTCCCTTCCAGGCACAAAGGATGTGTGCACCACTGAGGAGGAACTGCAGAAGACTGCTGACGAACCAAGGACCTGACATACGAGTCAGTGCAGTGAAAAGATAAAGAAGCATGCCCATGCCAGCGGCCGACACAGAGCACAGAGAGGGTCACTGTGCTACCTGTAATAGTAACTACTCCCTTATGGTCCCTCTTTTTCAGAGCCAGATGCCTATGGAGTCCACAAATTTGCACAGGAACATCAATTTTTGGGTTGGTTCCCATGACCTTTCCTTTGGACCAAATTCTTTCCAGTTAATTAGGTAGTATGTCTTGTCTTCGAAGTGTTTGATGTCTAAAGTCTCCTTGAACTCATAGGTGTCTTCTAGACTTTGTTCTGTGAACTGTGTTACCAGATTTCAAGAAAAGCAATTGAGAATCAGAGGCTTCAATGGTGAAAAGTGGACAACATTGGGAATATGCAGGACAATTGGTAGACGAAGCATATTGCTGACCAGATTAATTTGGCAAAGCAGAGAAAAAAAAGTCCTCAAAACCATGGGGTCAGCTTGAAACACAGAACTTTAAACTGGACATGTCTCAAGTACAGCCAAACCTTGGAACAGTGGGGCAGCTTTGCACCTCTTGCCAGCATGCGTCTCACCCCGGTTGGCAGTCTGTAATAGGAATTGATGGGTGCCGTGCTAGATGTGGTGAAAATCTGGACTTGAGTGTTCACCCCTGGAACTTCTGAAGAAGAAGGGAGAAGAAGAAGAAACTGAGGGGGATGACCATTTTTATTGTAGAAAAACTTTGCCCAAGGTAACAAGTTTACCCAGTTACTTTAGCATGTAAACACTAGGGGTGACATGTAAGAACGGGGCTGCGCCAGACATCTGGCGTCAGCCTGATATCAGGCGCAGCCCCATTCATACACTTTTAAATCTCCCTCACGTCATTCTCGGGCGCATTACATAGTGCCTGTGGAGCTTTGTAATGCGCCCGATCTTGGGGGGCATGCGGGAGGCGGGGCGCACTAGAACCGTAGCGAAGCTACATATTTGTAGCTTCGCTACAGCATTTCTGGGCGCATTACAGCTGGAACAGGTATACCACTTTCAAAGACTGTAAGCAGTGTAAGACCGCTCCAGCTCCTGCTGAAGATGCCTCTACTTCTAGGAAGAAGGGCTTCTCAGGAATCAGATGATTGGGCACAGTAGCAAATGTAAAGGCTTTCTTCAGTTCGTAGAAGGCATTTCCAGCTTCAGGAGTCCATAGCCTAGGACTGATGCTCTTCTTGGTGAGAGTGACAATCAGAGCTACTGGGTTAGATAAGTGGGGACTACGCTGATAATAGTAAGTAGCAAAATGTAGGAAGCTCTAGATGGTGTTAAGCCCAGTTGTCTGTTACTCAAGGTCCATTAGCAGGGCTTTTTCAGAAACAATATTCCCCAGGAACAGCAGCAGGTGCATTCCAATAGGCAGTGTTTGAGTGTGGCATAGAGTCAATTTTTCTCGTAAATGAGAAAAAACTTGCTGATATCATTGACAAATTCCTGGAAAATGGCTGGTGCCTTGCAGAGACTTAAAGGCATAATGAGGTATTCTAAATACTTGTCTCAATTATTGAAAGCGGAGTTCCATTTATCTCCTTCCTGAATACAGATCACATTGTAAACTACCCAGAAATTGAGTTTATTAAAAACTTTAGTTCTGCAAATCCTATCGAAGAGGTCTGACATTGATGGAAAATGATAATGGTTCTTGATAGTGATCTTGTTCAGACCTCAATTCCAGGTTGTAACAAACTATCTTTCTTCTTATTGAAGACAAATTCAGCGTTAGCTGGATAAGATGACTTGCTGATGAACCCCAAAATGATAAAAATAAAAACAACACTTCAGCGTGCAAACTATAAGCCCTCATTCAAGGTCCAGACAGAAAAACAAAAAAGTTATTGGTCACAGGAAATGGTATTGCAGCGCAAAGTTAAAAAAGAGAGAATGTTTTTATGTTTTTAAAAGTACTAAAACAATGAAAACTCTACACATTTGGTATCACCGGAATCATTACAACCCGCAGAATACAAACAACATACCATTTATACCAAAAAGTGAACTCTATAAAATGGCTCAAATGGCACAATTATTTTTCTTCAGATTCTACTCCACATTTATGGGGTTTTTCAACTTTATTATATGGCCAATGACAGCATTAGAAAGGACATCTTGTACTGTGAAAACAAGCCCTCATATGACTATCTAGACAGAAAAATAAAAAGTTATGACTCTTGGAAGGCAGGGAGGAAAAAACGAGCGTGACATAAAAAAAGACTCAGTCATATTGGAGTTAATACTGTTGTAACATTAATAAGTCATTTTCCTATTTCATATATACAAACTTACCAACACACATATAACAGGATCAATGTCACAGAAATCCAAACATGGTATCAATTTGAGAGGATTTTAATATTTCCCTATAGGAAGTGGCATAGCTACAGGGGTTGCAGTGGTCACACTTGCTACCGGGCCCCTCACCACACAGTTGTATCGTTGGGTCATGTGTAATGGGAAGAGGTGAGTATTATTTTTTTATTTTTTTATAGTGGGCCCTGAAAACCTACCTATCAAGTGTGGAGGACTCTATATACCTTTCTACTGGGGGCCCTGTATACCTACCTACTGGGGGAACTTATATACCTATCTATTGGGGGGCCTATATACTTATCTGCTGGGGGGCTGTATACCTAGCTACTTACTGGAAGAACCTATATACCTGTCTACAGAGTGGGGGCTGTATACATACCTGATTACTGGTTGACCCTATATATCTATCTACTGGTGGACTCTGTATACCTACCGGGAGATCCTATATACTACTATCCCTATCTATTTTAGAGCCATATAAACCTACCATATATTTCAACTGGGGGTCTATATAGTTATCTTCTTGGGGGCTGTATACCTACCTACTTACTGGGAGGCTCTATATACCTTTCTACCACTATATCTACCTATCTACTGGGGGACTTTATATACCCATCTTCTGGGGGGCCCTATATACCTATTCTACTGGTGGAACCTATATACCTATCTACTGAGGAATTCTATACACCTATCTACTGGTGGGTCATATATACCTACATTTTGATATATTATGGGGACCTATATACCTACATACCTTCTGGGGGGCTCTATATACCTACCTTCAGAGGGGACCCTATATACCTACCTACTAAGGGGGGTCTATATAGCTACCTAATGGGGGACTATATGCCTCCTTACCTACTGAGGGGACCTATATATCTACCTATCTATTGAAGGGGCCTATATATTTATCAGCTGGGGTGGCCCTGTATGCCTACCTACTTACTGGGAGACCCTATATATTAATCTACTGGGGAGACCTATATACCTACCTTTCTACTGGGGCACCTTATATCTTCATTTACCAGGAGGTCAAATTTACAATCCTATCTACTATACACCTTTCTACTGGTGCACCCTATAGACAACAAGTATACAACTTGGCGCTGACATGCCAGTTCTAAATTGATATAGCTACCTAATGGGAGCATACTTATCTATAAATTAAATGGGGACTTTACCTATTTAATATAAAGAGACTGGCTATTTATCTGACCTACTAATTTTGAGGGTCTAACCTACCTATAAAGAGCATCTACCTATCTGCCTGCCTAATTTGGAGGGACTGCTTACTATATGGGGTGTGTTCCTTCCTACTGGTGGCACAAATGGGGGCCCTATAATTGGCTGGGAGCACATTCACTGTTTTGGGTACAATTACTGTGTGGGGCAATTTTTTGGGGTGGGATTGCTAGGGGGATGAGAGAGGGGTAGGCGTTTTAGGCTGTATAACGTATTTTTCTTTTTTTTTCCACAGCCTGGCCTATTTTAAATTAATGTTACTCTATTGGACAATCCCTTTAAGTCAGGAGCCTATTGTTAAAAAATAGTGGTCCGCAGCCATTGTCCAGGGTTAGAGGGTCCCAAGCTGACATTTTGTACCAGGACCCCATAGACTATAAAAAAGAAAGTTGAAAGTGACCTTGAAAATCAGTTCCTTAAAACTTTTTTTGTCATAGGGAAAAGACTCTTTCATTAATAGCAGATCTTCACATTTTCAGAGTGCAGCTTCTTATAAATTGTACTGAATTAGTGGGGAAAGTACTTTGTGTTATATTTCCTCATTTCCTTTTTTAATAAAGATCACTGTTTATATCTGTTATAAAACACACAAAAAACTTAATTTCTCTAATGAAAAATATCTTCATTTTGATAATGATGGCAAATCAATTTATGTGACTTTCAGTACTAGTCCAATCACTACAATTAACACATCACAAAGTAATTTATATAATATATTCAGATAATTTAATCCGCAACATGAAAGCTGACCTAAATATTGGCTGCTTCCAAATCAATAACACATAACTAATTAGGATCTTTCTCTTTCCCAGTTGCTAAGGTGACTGGTGACAGATACAGAACTCTGAGAAAGTGATGCTTACAATAAAATCCAGTCTATTGCGAAAGCCTTGCCTTTAAAAATAGAAATATAGAAAGGCAGTACATAGCAATTTACTACACTGTCTGTTTAGGTGCCTGGATTTATATCATTAGTTCTATATCTGCTGCTTTGGAAAACAATACTTTATGTATGAAAAAACAAAAGGACAAAAGGACACATAGTGCTCACTAATAAAATGTGTAACAGAAATATGGCAGGAGAGCTCTCTTGATATATAAAATATTGAGTACACTCTACTGTCCTTTTAGTCAAGCTGTTCATATTCATTTAAGCTGTTCTGTTACTTAACTCACTTGTTTCCAGTGGAGACTCTCCGCTGGTGGCCATGGCGGCAGCCACTGAAGGGACGCCCCACTGATTCCCTGTTCCAGCCATATGGCTGTCTGCTCCTCTATGCCAGCCATGTTCGTTGGTCATGTGAAGTAAAGGATCTACGGCACATTGGTAAACATGCAAAAGAGTGAGGTTTTTTATTTGTACATATGCAGTGATACAAAATTGGTGCATAAAGAGGCTCGAAAAAGGGAGAGAGAGCAAAGGGAACACGGGGGTTAGAAGCTCGAGAAACAACTTAACTGGAGACTTGTGTGTACAGGTAGGTAGATGCTGAAAGGAAGCCACGGAGTATGGACCAACCTGTGAAGCTCTTGTGAACTCCATGCCCAAGAGATTTAAGGCAGTGCCACTTTGGGCACAATTTGGCCATTTTCACCTAGGGATGTACTCACTTTTGTTGCCAGCAGTTTAGACATTAATGGCTGTATGTTGAGTTATTTTGAGAGCATGAAGCCTCTACACCTCTGCTCCTTGCTTGTCGCTTGGGAAAGGATTGGGATGAGCCGAAACATCGCACTCCATGCAGGTATTTCACTCCTCTTTTTATAAACCTGAAGGACTGTAGGAGCAAGGAACCTAGCTCATCAGCAACAACTTGAATGGAGTCTCTTTCGCTACCTCAATATCTATATGGACTCTTGTCACAGGAAACATGCACCGCATCTTACAGCCCTACAAATTGCGGCAACCGTTGGAGCCTGCACCATTCTCCAAATTCTGGAACAGAAGATCAGATGGTCCATACTCCATGGCTTCCTTTCATCATCTACCTACCTGTAGACTGAAGTCTCCAGTTGATATTGACTCCAGGACTTTAAGTTGTTTCTCGAGCTTCTAACCCCCTTGTTCTCTTTGCTCACCCCTTCCTTTTTTCAGCCACTTTAGGCACCAATTTTGTATCTTTGCATATGTTCAAATAAAAAAACTCACTCTTTCATGTTTACCAGTGTGTCATATATCTTTTGCGCCACATGTTTATGGATATACCTCCTGGTTTATCCCTTCCACTAGGCACCTAGTCGGTTTGTCATGGTATCTTACAGCCACTATAATGTCAGGCCTGGAGGCTTTTTTAAAGGAAAAGCTGCCATGGATCCCTCCCCTGAAGTTTAGGGTACATCCTTGCATGGCTTTTGTTCTGGTTGCTATATTGATCTGTTTCTGAGTCTGATCCTGACTTTGCTTTGCTCTCAGATTACACTCTTCTGTCATCAGAATGTTGCCTTGTTTTTATGACTCTTTATTTGCTGTTGACTTCTGATCTGTCTTCTGAATAGGATTCTACAGCTTGTTGCCTGCTGGTTAAATATTAATTGACGAATTCGGGCCACAATCCTGACTTGCCTGCAAGTTTTTACCAGGGACGAAGCTGTACATTTGGGCTTCCACCTTTACCCTCAACTCCTTGAGAAACTGGTTAAGACTGCTGGGTGCTGCCTGCCCATATTTCCACCTGCATCACTGGCAATGTTTCCTCCAATCTTTTGTATGTAGTGAGCAGTCAGGAACCAGGCACGTTTAGATCTAGTATTCAAAGTATACACACAGTGTAGAACAGAACACCAAAGTATTCAAATATAGGCTTTATCAACCAGACATAGTCTCCATATAACATTGTTTGGATTGCTTTCCACCATTTTTATTTGTGGTATGATATAGCGCACACTACTATGCTATTCTATTCTGCACCAGCATAAAAACAGACCATATATACAGTAGTTAACTGTAGACTATTCTAGGGCTATCAAAACCTATGGTCATGTCTCAGGTACACCATGATATTCATTTGAAGACCTTTTTTATCGATATATACACACACTGTTAAACAGATTATAGATATGTATATACTGCAATAATCACAACAAAGAAGTAAAAATGTATGGTACTCTAATAAATAGTTATAATGCAGTCACATATACAGGGCTACATAACATTATAGCAATTGTGTTAAGATAATAAAAAAGCTATATATACCCTTGTGCTTTTAGTGTCACTGTTCTGTTCCACACTGTGGGTGTTGGTCTAGCCTCAGCAATTTCGCTCCATAAAATGCTAAAGCCAGAGATTGGCTTTAGCAGTAACTGTTGTGGTGGCCAAATAATTTACATACATTATGGCAAAGGGCAAGCAATGAAGGGGGTTAATGGATGTCTTTCAAGTTTGTAGAGCATAGAAGAGGCTAATTTAAGGATCCCAGGTGGTCTATGGCAGTGAAAGGATTAAAGTAAGGATTTCTGGTGAAGAGCAGAGAAACAGTTAATACTGCATACATGGGGGGACATGTATGAACGGGGCTGCGCCAGAAGTCTGGCATATTTTCAGCCCTACATGAGGCGCCGCCCTGTTCGCATTACTAAAATGCCTCTCGTATGCCAGTATCAGGTGCATTACAGAGCGCAAGCGGCACTTTGTAATGCGCCTGATTTCGGGAGGGAGGCGTGGCGCACTAGAACCATACGAAGCTATAGATTTAGAAATTTATAGATTTACCCGCTGTAAAGCAGGTTCATAAATCAGACGCAGTCTAGGCTATTATTATGTGCATGAAATTTGGCGTTTAAACGCCAAATTTCATACATGCTGCCCATAATGTCCAGTGGTTACTCAACTTCCTAGGCTTGAGATTTGTTCTTGTTGTAACCTCTTGTGTGCTCTCACCACTGATCAGAAAGCTGTAGCTGCAGGGAAGCACAGTTCGCTTTATGATCCTGCAGAAAAATTCAGAGGACTCTTCCTGATCATTAAGGGAGGCGTCAGCTTTAGTGTGGTGTGGGCCCCCTGGCTTAGAGACTTGGTCTCAGCAATAACTGTTTAATCCACATAGCTATGTCACTACTCTTTGGTACAACACACCCAACACTGGTGACTTTTTTGGGAAATGCAACTTGTATCTACATGCTCCTTCTCTGTTTAAAAGGGATCCTAAAAACTATCAAGGCTTCATCAACCAGTGTACCAGTGTACAAATTCAGTAGCTGTACTCAGACTTAATTAAAGCGGCATATATAGTTTGCTTGTGGGGTAGTTCTGGTTTGGCCTCTTCACTATGGGAATGAAAGGATCTATTTGTGACCTCTTTGTCTGCCTTTATGGCTTATATTTAGAAAGTCTTTGTAGAATCTGGCTGTACTTTTTCTGCTGATTCGACTCTTCTTTATTTTAAGCAAGGAGCCTGCAAGGTCAGTCTACATGCTGTAAAATTGTGTAGTTTGGCATCAGAACATGCCTGTGCTACCAAAGCCTTAGTTCAAGCCATCTAAACACCCCACTAATTTCTAATAAGAAGCTCTGTGAATGATAGAGCTCCACTTTAATCACATTACCTAAAGCAGTTTTTGATGCGGGGATACAAAGTGCATTGTATTTGTCAGTTTTTTGTAATGCTGGTGCCAATAAAGAGAAGGTAATTCATCTTCACTGCAAGTTGCACCATATATTTTGTGGATCTTGAACTGCAGGGACAAACACCACTGGTTTGGAAAGCATGGTACTACATTATGCTAATGTCTACTGACACAAGCTTGATATTAGATTTCTTCAATCGCATCAAAGGAACTTGTTATTTTTGCAAGTTAGATCTTCACAGTGTGTATAATTCAATTTCAAAGAATAACCAGTGATGCCACTCTGTCTCTGCAATTCATCAATACATCTTTGTGTACCTCATGTTTTGACTTAATCTTGACCGGTTAATAAAAATCATAGGATCTTCATCAGAAAGTGTTATTTTGTGCTCATCCCTCAATAGAGTCTAGCACAGCATTAAATTACTCATACCATAATATTGGTGGCCTAAATGGATACCAGGAGTTAAAGAATTTGCTGCATCTTACATCTAGTGTTAATAGTTCAAACTATTCAAGCAGATGCCCTTGGCTTTCCCCCATCTCTTGCTCATTCAAAACCTTGATCTTGAAGACTATCGGCCACATGTATGAAAACTGTCTAAAACTCTCTTTGTTACCCATAGCAACCAATCAGAGCGACCCTTTCACTTCATATTGTGCTCTTGAAAAATGAAAGGGGCTCTTTGTTTTTTTGCTATGGGCAACAAATTGAGTTTAGACCTAGACAGTTTTCATACATTTGGCCCTATGTCACTAACCTGTCTCCTTTTCATTTAGATTGTATCTTTAAAATAGCCCAGCTTATATCACTGTATGCTTTACCCTCAACTCCTTCATTGTCTTTCAGCTGACACTGTCTCTTATTGTGAAGAAAAGTCTAAATTCTAAACAGCACTTTTTAAAACTTTGAAAAACTCTTGGTTTTTTCCTCTGGTAACCATCCTAAGAGTGATGGTCAGATGAAATTGGTTATTCAGTTTACTGGGAACAGTGTTTGTGGACCTATGCTTATGTTTAGCACTATAATTTGTCCAGCTGTTATCTTGAGCTGAGATTGACTAAAAACAAACACTTCTCTGAGTCAAATCTCCATTTGCGATGGTCTATAGTAAAATTTAGATTTTGACCACAACAAAATTTCAGGTCCCTGTTTGTGTGGATGTTAGTAGGATATTAAAGACATCTGGACAGAGGTCCACAAAACTTTGGAGGCAGCTGCTTCTAAAGCTAATCCAGATAAGCAATAATTCTGGGTCCAAAAATTATTTTATAGCTGTAGAATCTGAATGTCTATAAAGAATCTCCCACTGAAGGATAATGTCCCCCTATTTGAATTTCCAGCAGCTAATATCTTTCTCTTCGTTATGGTCTTATTATGACCAGGTTTGCTACTAAGGTTAAGTCTTTTTTTGCTTCTGCTCTCAAATCTTCTTCAGTTTTCCGACAAAAAAATTTGTGGATTGTAGAAAGTTTATGGACACCTCATGTTTAATTGGCTAAAAGGGAGAGAGTCCTGAAGAGAGGACATAAATGAAGAGAGGACTGTCATGATGTGCGCCGCTCTCCTCGCTCCGGCCACCCTGCCAGCAGTTACTTACCTATACCCACTACTGCTCCGCTCCAGTCTGCTGCTTATGCCGCCTTTAGGGCGTGAGCACACTGGCTCTCTGAGATTAAAGGTCCTGTGCATCATTGCTTCTCCAAGAGCTTGCCACCTCCTGCTTCTTAAGGAACTTCCTTCTTCTGCTCCTTGCCAGATTGTTGGTGTTGCTTAGTGTACCTGACC
This sequence comes from Phyllomedusa bahiana, assembly GCA_025379985.1. Taxonomy (NCBI): domain Eukaryota; kingdom Metazoa; phylum Chordata; class Amphibia; order Anura; family Hylidae; genus Phyllomedusa; species Phyllomedusa bahiana. Next base: position 21,736 of record JAODAL010018043.1, on the reverse strand, counting down.
TGTGCTAGTGCTTTGTTAACCATCTGCTGCATTTCTGGTTCTGACCTCCTGCTATTGGACTTCTGACTACTCTTGCCTGCTTCCTGCCCTCATCTCTTTGCTTGTGACCCAACTACACCTTTGCCTGTTCCCTGTGTACCACGTTTGGCACGTCCGCTCTCACCACGAGTGGCCACATCAGGGTTTTCGACCTGGGAGTTTCCCACAGCCAAATCCACCACTTTGTGGCAGGCTCTGGCGAATACCAATGGGCTACTTAGATTTCGCTCCCTGGCGTAGGCAGTGTCATCCCTCACCCAGCAGATCCACACCTGCAGTTTTTTACAATTACATTCCCAATCAGGAAATTAATGTTCCACAGCACAAGACATTTCACTTGAACAATCCCCTCAGGTATCCAGGGAGTTGTCATTAAAGTGGGGATAGGGTTATGTGTGACCTTGCCCAGTTTCACCAGAAAGTTCTTCCTGGCAGCCATGATAACAACTGAAAGACTTGGATGCTGTTCTATTTCATCTGACTTAGCTGTCTGCTTACAGCTGATATCTCCTATCTATGTTTATGACCGGTCTACATGTCCTTCACTACTGCACACCCACCGCCAATTAATGAATACATTGCTGGTGAGATATGTAACATTATTTTTGTTTAAAGTAAAAGCAGAATGTTAAAAGCAAATCTGTGGCATAATATAGCAATACATTATTTCTCTACCTTATCATTGCATAACTAGGCAAGTTTAGTTTGTATTAGGAGTCTCAAGAGCAGAATGATACGGGCCATAATGGTTGAACAAGCATTCATAAGATCCGGACACTTTTTATTGGCATAGTTTTTATGGTGACAATCATGTTTTAACGCATTACAGGAAAGAAAACAAAATATTATGACATCATCACAATATAACCCAGCCTAGAAATAAAGACAAGCACCATTTTAACATTTTCACAGTACAATACAGTTTAGGAATACACAATCATTGTTTTGTATTCTAACATCTTTATAATACAGCACCACCTAGGACAAAATGATTGTGAATCCATCATAATACAGCAGAGTCTTGGAATAGAGAAACATTATTGTGACCTAATCATTATTAGTTTAAAAACTGCAGCACCAATAATTTGCCATAGGTTTTCCTGCCATGTTACATTACTTGATTCATCAAACTTAAGCATTCTACTAAGTAGACAGGATCTTTTTGTATTAGTTATTTTTATGTGGCAAAGAAGAGACGGTCCTAGGAAAAGACTAATAAAAAGCAAATACACATTTGAAAATGTATATACAGTGTGTGCAGAATTCTTAGGCAAGTTGTATTTGAGAGGATTCTCTTTATTATTGAACAACTACACTCACCGGCCACTTTATTAGGTACACCTGTCCAACTGCTCGTTAACACTTAATTTCTAATCAGCCAATCACATGGCGGCAACTCAGTGCATTTAGGCATGTAGACATGGTCAAGACAATCTCCTGCAGTTCAAACCGAGCATCAGTATGGGGAAGAAAGGTGATTTGAGTGCCTTTGAACGTGGCATGGTTGTTGGTGCCAGAAGGGCTGGTCTGAGTATTTCAGAAACTGCTGATCTCCTGGGATTTTCACGCACAACCATCTCTAGGGTTTACAGAGAATGGTCCGAAAAAGAAAAAACATCCAGTGAGCGGCAGTCCTGTGGGCGGAAATGCCTTGTTGATACCAGAGGTCAAAGGAGAATGGGCAGACTGGTTCGAGCTGATAGAAAGGCAACAGTGACTCAAATAGCCACCCGTTACAACCAAGGTAGGCAGAAGAGCATCTCTGAACGCACAGTACGGCGAACTTTGAGGTAGATGGGCTACAGCAGCAGAAGACCACACCGGGTGCCACTCCTTTCAGCTAAGAACAGGAAACTGAGGCTCCAATTTGCCCAAGCTCATCGAAATTGGACAGTAGAAGATTGGAAAAACGTTGCCTGGTCTGATGAGTCTCGATTTCTGCTGCGACATTCGGATGGTAGGGTCAGAATTTGGCGTCAACAACATGAAAGCATGGATCCATCCTGCCTTGTATCAACGGTTCAGGCTGGTGGTGGTGGTGTCATGGTGTGGGGAATATTTTCTTGGCACTCTTTGGGCCCCTTGGTACCAATTGAGCATCGTTGCAACACCTTGTTGAATCTATGCCACGAAGAATTGAGGCAGTTCTGAAGGCAAAAGGGGGTCCAACCCGTTACTAGCATGGTGTACCTAATAAAGTGGCCGGTGAGTGTATGTTCTCAATCAACCCAAAAGACTCCTAAATATCAAAGCTTAATATTTTAATATTAATATCCTCCTAAGAGGATATCTGTTTGTGCAGGTAACTGTTACTGTGCAGAATTATTAGGCAGCTTAATAAAAACCAAATATATACCCATCTCACTTGTTTATTTTCACCAGGTAAATCAATATAACAACAGACAATTTAGAAATAATCATTTCTGACATTTAAAAACAAATACAAATCAGTGACCAATATAGCCACCTTTCTTTACCATGACATTCAAAAGCCTTCCATTCATAGATTCTGTCAATTGCTTGATCTGTTTACGATCAACATTGCGTGCAGCAGCCACCAGAGCTTCCCAGACACTGTTCAGAAAGGTGGACTGTTTTCCCTCCCTGTGGATCTCACATTCTATGAGGGATCTTAGGTTCTCTATGGGGTTCAAATCAGGTGAACAAGGGGCCATGTCATTATTTTTTCTTCTTTTAGACCTTTACTGGCCAGCCATGCTGTGGAGTATTTGGATGCATGTGATGGAGCATTGTCCTGCATGAAAATCATGTTTTTCTTGAACGATACCAACTTCTTCCTGTACCACTGCTTGAAGAAGGGGTCTTCCAGAAACTGGCAGTAGATCTGGGAGTTGAGCTTCACTCCATCCTCAACCCGAAAAGGTCCCACATGTTCATCTTTGATGATACCAGCCCATACCAGTACCACACCTCCACCTTGCTGGCATCTGAGTAGGAGTGGAGCTCTCTGTCCTTTACTGATCCAGCCTCAGGCCCATCCATCTGGCCCATCAAGAGTCACTCTCATTTCATCAGTCCATAAAACATTAGAAATATCAGTCTTGACGTTTTATCTTATGTTTCTTGTTCAAAGGTGGTCGTTTTTCAGCATTCATTAACTTGGCCATGTCCCTGAGTATCGCACACCTTGTGCTTTTTGATACTCCAGTAACGTTGCAGCTCTGAAATATGGCAAAACTGGTGGCTAATGGCATCTTGGCAGCCTCACGCTTGATTTTCCTCAATTCATGGACAGTCATTTTGCGCCTTATTTTTTCCCACGCTTCTTGTGACTCTGTTGGCTATTTGCCATGAAACACTTGATTGTTCGGTGATCACGTTTCAAAAGTTTGGCAATTGTATAGACTGCTGCATCCCTCTGCAAGACATCTCACAATTCTTGACTTTTCAGAGTCTGTCAAATCTCTCTTCTGACCCATTTTGCCAAAAGAAAAGGGAGTTGCCTAATAATTAAGCACACCTTATATAGTGTGTTGATGTCATCAGACCACACCCCTCCTCATTACAGAGATGCACATCACCTGATTTACTTAATTGGTACTTGGCTTTCAAGCCTGTACAGCTTGGAATAGGACAACATGTATAAAAAGGATGATGTGATCAAAAAACTCTTTTGCCTAATAATTCTGTGGCTTAGTAAAACCTTAAAATGTTAGAATAGAATTATTTATTAACATTGGTTACCAGTTAAAGGCAACTTGTCATGCAACTTGCTCTGTTAGTATCATGTTACTGGATTTGCTGAGCAAATAGACATATGGGACACATGTATGAAAACTGTCTAGGTATAAGACTTTCTTTGTTGCCCATAGCAACCAATCACACCTCCCCTTTTATTTTTTGAGTGCGCTGTATGAAATGAAAGATGAGCTCTGATTGGTTTCTATGGACAACAAAGAAAGTCTAATGGCAAAATGTCCCAAAACGCCAATGCCAGTTTTTTGGTCTATTTTGCACCCAAACCACTTTTGACGCCATATTCTTGTTGTAAATGAACTGTCGTACACCAAAACTAGGTGCATTATACGCCGGGCATGACACTTTGTAATGAGCCTAAATATGGTGTGCTGTGCGCCCCCATCGCACCGTGTGCCTATTGAGGCGCATAACTTATGTAATGCGCCTCCGTCGGGCAATGCGCCTCGATAGGTGCATTGCATATACTACCAATGATATGCTATGCGCCGCAAGTTGCGCAATGCACCTTTTTTGACGCAATTCGCCTTTTTAGGCGCAATGCACCTTTTAAGGCTCATTAAGTGTTCTATGCACGGTATACCTAACGCCAGATTTTTGAAAGGATCGGACTTTCTGGTGCACTTTACACTGATTTAATGCGCCAAAAACTGGCGTGGAAATGCCACTTTTCTGACATCTAGCCCTTAGTCTTAGACAGTTTTCGCACATGTTGTCCATAGTATTGTAGGAAAATATTTTCTGTCTATTACCTTACACAGACAGGGCTATCAATCACTAAATAGGACTCCTAGGCCCAAAATGAGAGCAAGGATTTTAATTAATGCTTCAGGTTATACTCAATCTTGTTACACAAAATGATATACCAATCTGCTCAGCTCCCCCCTGCTCTGTAATATGATGCTGATATTTCCAATTGAATAAACACTACATGAAGCTCTGCTGAAAGAACCATATCTTTATTTGTATTAATCCTACAATTAAATCAAACATCAAAGTCAAAGTTCATTCTACAGATAGACTCATCAAGGCAAACCAGGATTTTGTTCAATAAGCTTGGTATTGTGAATAGTGATAAAAGAATATCCAAATAATCTCAAATGATCAACAGTTATGTATCAGTCAATTTGATAACTTCTACTGTTCTTTATAAGAACATTGAAAATGTATTCATTGATTTTTCTTTATTTTGTATTACAGATGTTACATGCAGTAATACTAATCCAGTAAACCAGATGAACCAGCAACTCAATAGGTGACAAATAAGTTAATTAATATAAATAATATGGACATACTCCGTTCAGCTGACGTTCTTGGCATGATAACTTAAATTAATTTAACTAAGTGAATGTGGAGAATTATAGTCATAGTATACAGACTCAGACTAGCCCATAGGGAGTAAGGGAAACCCCGGGTAGTCCCCTGGACCTGGTAGACTCCTTTCTGGGACAAAGACAAAGAAAAAGAGAAAGAAAGCAAGAGGCAGAGTGCAAGAATCATGTGCAGTATATCCAGTCATCTACAGTAGCTGTAGAGAGGGCCCTAAGTATCAGTTCCACTGGAGAGCCCAAAGGAATCAAAATTACTGGTAGGCTCCAAGAATCAACTCCACTGATGGGCCTCAAGATGCTACTCCACTGATGGGCCCCAAGCACCCGTCTTCGGGTGGTATGTGTGTGCATAAGTAACCAGATAATGAATTTTTTTATTGTGGTTTGCTTGGTTTTAAGGCCAGCAGGACACCGAAATACTGCTTAAGGATACAGCCAGTTTTGACCTCGCTGACAGAGCCCCATTTTTGAAATTTGACATGTTTAATTTTACGTGAGAATAACTTTTTGATACTTTTACCTATCCGTGTCATTCAGAGATTGTTTTCTTGTGACACATTGTGCTTTAAGTTAGTAAGAAATTTTTGTCCACCGTATGGGTTAATTAATGTGACAGATTTATAGGGTAGGTCGTTACACACGCGGTGATACCAAACATGCGTACTTTCATTATTTTTGGGGTATCGCTGTAAATGTATCAACCCAAATAGTAAAACTAACTTGTCACATATACTGCATGGTGAGAACTGTTAAAAATAAAAAACACTACTAGGATTGCAGTATTTTCTTCACCATGCCCTCTAAAAAAACGGATTTAAAAGTGATGAAAAAGCCTTATTCCCCCAAAAATTATACCAATAATAATGTCAAATCATCCCACAAAAAACAAGCCCATACACCGCTTCCTTTTTGAATAAAAGTGTTTTTATAAATAGTGTCTATAAAAATGAAAAACGTTACTAGGATTGCTGTATTTAGTTCATCACACATCCCAAAAACCTTGATTAAAAAGCGATCAAAGTATCATATGAACCCTAGGATGGTACCAATAAAACCGTCAACTCATCCCACAAAAAAACAAGCCCTTAATAAGCTCCAAATACAGAAAAATAAAAAAGTAATAACTATGATGACAAAAAACGCAATTTTTTATAAACGCATTTCTATTGTGTACAATTAATAAAACATAAAAAACTATAAAAAATGTATATCATTGCAATTTTACCGACCCGTATAGTAAAGTTATCCTTATTATTAATACCGCACAGCAACCGCCATAAAAATTAAGCCCAGAAAACATTGTTTATTTCCCCCATTTTCATTGCCCAATGCTAAAAAAACTGTGGAACACCTGTGCACCCAAATTGCACAAAACACCCCTAGATGAGATCCATGAGGGGTGCTAAATCCAAAATTGGTTGATTTCTGGAAGGTTTCACCTGTTCTGGTACTTTGGGGACTTTGTAAATGCAATATGGCACCCACCAAAATCTGCATTCCAAAATCCAAATAGTGCTTCCTCCCTTGTACACCCTGCCATGCACCCAAACAGCAGTTTACACCTACATATACAGTGGTGGCCAAAAGTATTGGCACCCCTGCAATTCTGGCAGATAATACTCAGTTTCTTCCTGAAAATGATTGCAATCACAAATTCTTTGGTATTAATATATTCATTTATTTTGCTTGCAATGAAAAAACACAAAAGAGAATGAAACAAAAATCAAATCATTGATCATTTCACCCAAAACTTCAAAAATGGGCCGGACAAAAGTATTGGCACCCTCAGCCTAATACTTGGTAGCACAACCTTTAGCCAAAATAACTGCGAACAACCGCTTCCGATAACCATCAATGAGTTTCTTATAATGCTCTGCTGGAATTTTAGACCATTCTTCTGTGGCAAACTGCTCCAGGTCCCTGAGATTTGAAGGGTGCCTTCTCCAAACTGCCGTTTTTAGTTCTCTCCACAGGTGTTCTATGGGATTCAGGTCTGAACTCATTGCTGGCCACTTTAGAAGTCTCCAGTGCTTTCTCTCAAACCATTTTTTAGTGCTTTTTGAAGTGTGTTTTGTGTCAAAGTCCTGCTGGAAGACCCGTGACCTCTGAGGGAGACCAAGCTTTCTCACACTGGGCCCTACAGTATGCTGCAAAATTTGTTGGTAGTCTTCAGACTTCATAATGCCATGCATATAGTCAAGCAGTCCAGTGCCAGAGGCAGCAAAGCAACCCCAAAACATCAGGGAATCTCCGCCATGTTTGACTGTAGGGACCGTGTTCTTTTCTTTGAATGCCTCTTTTTTTTCCTGTAAACTCTATGTTGATGCCTTTTCCCAAAAAGCTCTACTTTTGTCTCATCTGACCAGAGAACATTCTTCCAAAATGTTTTAGGCTTTCTCAGGTAAGTTTGGGCAAACTCCAGTCTGGCTTTTTTATGTCTCGGGGTAAGAAGTGGGGTCTTCTTGGGTATCCTACCATACTGTCCCTTTTCATTCAGACGCCTACGGATAGTACGGGTTGACACTGTTGTACCCTCGGACTGCAGGGCAGCTTGAACTTGTTTGGATGTTAGTCGAGGTTCTTTATCCACCATCCGCACAATCTTGCGTTGAAATCTCTCGTCAATTTTTCTTTTCCGTCCACATCTAGGGAGGTTAGCCACAGTGCCATGGGCTTTACACTTCTTGATGACACTGCGCACGGTAGACACAGGAACATTCAGGTCTTTGGAGATGGACTTGTAGCCTTGAGATTGCTCATGCTTCCTCACAATTTGGATTCTCAAGTCCTCAGACAGTTCTTTGGTCTTCTTTCTTTTCTCCATGCTCAATGTGGTACACACAAAGACACAGGACAGAGGTTGAGTCAACTTTAATCTTTGTCAACTGGCTGCAAGTGTGATTTAGTTATTGTCAACACCTGTTAGGTGCCACAGGTAAGTTACAGGTGCTGTTAATTACACATATTAGAGAAGCATCACATGATTTTTCAAACAGTGCCAATATTTTTGTCCACCCCCTTTTTATGTTTGGTGTGGAATTATATCCAGTTTGGCTTTATGACAATTCTTTTTGTGGTTTTCCATTGAAGACAAATTAAATGAAGATAATAATACCAAAGAATTTGTGATTGCAATCATTTTCAGGAAGAAACTGAGTATTATCTGACAGAATTGCAGGGGTGCCAATACTTTTGGCCACCACTGTAAGGTATTGATGAACTTGGAAGAAATTGTGTAACAAATTTTGGAGTGTGTTTTTTTTCAGGATTCTTTCTAAAAATGAAATATTTTCAGCTAAATATGCAGGTTGTTGGAAAAAAAATTTCATTTTCACCGCTTAACGTTAAAAAAAAATGTGAAACACCTGTGAGGTTGATATACTCACTACACACCTGGATATATTTCTTAAGGGGTATAGTTTCCAATATGGAGTCTTTTAAGGAGTCTTTTTTATGTTTTTTTTTTTTTAAGTTTCAGGGTGTCCAAAAACCTGTAATGGCGCCTAAAGAAAATTGTAATGAAAATAAGACCCCAAAGTCCAGTAGGTGCTCCTCCTATTCTGAGACTTGTGGTTGATCCAAATAGCAAACTAGTGCCACAAATGGAATCTATCTAAAAATGGCAGAATTGGGGGAATCAATGTTAAGTTGCATTTCCCTCTAATCATCTACTGTGTTCCAGTGAATAATGGATAAAAATGTAAAATCTGCAAAAAAGTTAAAATTTTGAAATTTCATCTCCACTTTGCTTTAATTTCTGTGAAACACCTAATGGGTTAATAAACTTCCTAAATACTGTTTTGACTACTTTAAGTGGTGTAGTTTCTTACATGTAGTCATTTATGGGGGTATCTAACATAATGGCCCCTTAAAGCCATGTCAGAACTGTATTGGTGCCTAAAAATCTATGTTGCAAATTTTCTTGAAAATGTGAATAATTACTATTACATTTCTAAGCCCCCTAATGTAGTAAACAAAAAAAAGACATATAAAAAGTGATGCCAATCTACAGTAGACATATGGTAGGTGCTGGTTATAAATTTTGTGTGGAATTACTAGCTTAAAGCACAATGTGTCATGAGAAAAAAAATCTTTGAATCACATGAATAGGTAAAAGTATCAAAAAATTATTTCCAGATAAAGTGACACATCAGAGTTCAAAGATGGGGCTCTGCCAGAGAGGTCAAAACTTGCTGCAGCATTAAGGGGTTAAAAAGCATTGGCGCAGCCTCATTTTGTCCACCAAAACAAACATATGATGTACATCTTACATTATTAAGTATATCTAACAGTTTTAAGGTCATCATAAATACAAAAGGAAATCTGGAAACATTCATAAGGCTGGGCAACAAAAAGTAATTGCCCCCTATAGTGATTTGACAAACTTTCCACCATAGCATATACAAAAAACACATGAGCAAAAATCCATAAAAATACCAAAATTTTATTAAATATTATCAACTAAAAATATGGAGAGATGGACAGGAGTGACCAACAAAAGTCCAGCTATAGTATCATTATCATATTGTTTTAGCTCCATAAGGTGATGTATAATTACAATGGGTGCTACAGTTTAATAAATTACAGACACATACAAACAAAAAGTATATAAGTAGCCTCACAATGGACATTCAATTTATTCATTGTGACATTATCTATATCCTTCTTTTTTAAATGTGTCTACAGGAGTTCCTACTCAATTTTGGGGTCTCATTTTCATTAGTATATTTTTAGGCACCATAACAGGTTTGTGGACGACCAATTTTGGTAGTGGTTTTTTATTATTTTTTATATTGCGCACTATGCTGTAAAAATGACATGTTAATTTTACTTGGAGAGTCGATACAATTACAGTGATGCACAATCTTTTATTTTTACGTATGTGGAGCTGTGTAAGGTTCTTTTTTGCAGGATGAACTGATGTTTACATTGGTACACTTTGGTGTTTATATGACTCCTTGATTGCTATTTATTCCATTTTATGTGCAGCAAGACGAAAAAAAATTACAATTTTGCCATTGTTTTTTTTACAGCGTTTATTGCGCAGCTTAAATAATAGTGTGACAGATTTATAGACCAAATATGTGTACTTTTTTTGGGGGGGGGTGATTTCCGTTTGTAATGGGTAAACGGTAATGTACATGTTTTTCATTTATTTATTTGTGTTTTTCACTTTTTTTCACTTTAGCTATTTTTCCTCTTTTACTTGTCCCCATAGGGGACTTGACTCAGGGAACCAGTAGATCAGCGCTACAATACCTAGCAGTACATTACAGTACTGCTATTTGTAGTATCTATCAATCAACATGCCCGATGTGGTCCATAATAATGTCAGAGACAACCCAGAATCCTTTGTAAGGCTTCCAGATCATCATGCAATCACGTCGTGTGGTTCCGATGGAGACAGAGAGACCTTCCTCCCTCTGTCTTCCCCTTAGCTTCCGCTGTCCTCACCATCCTTCTCACCCCTGTTCCAGCGCTGTGTCTCTCTGTCTTCTGATTACTTTTTTCTAGAACAGAGACATCACCAGTGCAGCCGATAATTGGCTTCAGCAGTCACATGCCTCTGCTTATATTACTGTTTGGAGCTGTTCAAACATAGTAAGATGTTAGTCCTGGGGGCCTTTATAAGGCTCCCAGCTGCAATGACTGCCAGTCGGCGCTCAGGATTGTGCCCCAAGGAAGTCGATTAGGAGGGAGGGGGCACTTCCCTCCAACATAACTGTCTAGGTCACGTTGACCACGGCATCTAACTAGTTAAATGGCTACTTATAACATACATCCTCGCTCCCCCTACTTGACAGCCATATTGTCATATAGGCCCTGCCAAACCCCACAAAACAATCATGAGAAATCATCAAGTAAGAAGCACAAGTTAAAAAATATTTCATTCTTATAGCATTATCTTCAGGTGTCAAAAGGTGAAAGATGATGATGTTGCTGGAATGTGTATAACTGGTGATGAACAATTCTGATTCAATTGAAATGCTAATTATCAGTTGCTTAATGAAAAAACACATTTTCTTTTACAAATGGGTGAGGTAATTGTGCATATTATGAAAAGCCATACTTCTGAATAAATGTATTTGCACATGCATTTACAATAGCTACAGAAAAATGACTTAATTAGTTCTATCTCTTTATATGGCAATCATTTTATTTGTTGATTACAAATGTTTCTATGTGGTTAAAGACTAAATACTGGCTGCAGCCTGGACAACAACTAGGTGATTTTGAATACAGTAAAAATTCATGATCTGTATATGGAGTGAATGACATAGATGCTACCATAGGATACAACAGCTGAAACATTGACTGTCAGGAGTCACCATGACAGATTGCTCTCTTGGGTTAAAAATTAAATTGTAAGTGTCCCATGAAACTTGCCAGTCATTTCCTGTGGAAAAATATTTGAAGCTGATACCGGTAACATAACAATGTCATAATCAATGGCTTTACCAATGCCAAAAAATAATATTGCATTCCTAAGTCAGAGTACTGGACTTGATGCCATTTAATACGTGTATGGCAATGGTGACTATGAGTAATATTTCTATGAACATCACATTATGATGTCGAGCCTGATCAGTATACAAATGAAAGGAATTAGAGGGTATCATATCAGTCACCTTCCTCTCAAAAGCTTTCTACAGTAGCTGATTATAGGGAATACCATTTCATCAAAAAGTATACTTAGAACCTCATGTTTATTTTGTAAATTTGTTATTGAGAAACAGTAGATCAAGTTTGATGTGGGGATGTGCGGTCCATGTTTTTCTGTTCCATGTGTATTGTTAGGATATGTTCACACAGCGTGTTGACTCCGTGTGAACATATGTTTTTAGATGTGTGTTTGGATCTGTCTTTCAGACCCTAAACGGACCCAAACACTTATCTAATAATGTGCAATGTGATTTACATTGCTTTTACTGTGAAATGCGCATTGGCGTTCAGACGAGTGATCGTTGATGTGTGTCTCCCTCCGTCTTTCGGATCCGTCCCAAGAATTGACATGTCAATTCTTGATCCAAAAGACACAGCAGGAGCCCTATTTTAAACTATAGGGTGCGATCCTGCTGCATCCAACACGCATCCAAACACACAGCTACATGTTGGATACGTTAAGATCCGATCGCCGCTACGTTTTGGTTGCGATTTTTGAATCCAAAATCTGATCCACAAACACCGTGTGAACATCCCCTTACAATGTGTCCTTGCTTTCTTAATCTTCCCCATTTGGCCCAGGTGTTTTTAATTAGCAGCAGTCCGTATGAGGGTATGTTTACAAGGCATCTTGTTATTAAAAACAACAACAATAATACTGTCTAATACTTAGGGAGCCATGTGTGATCGGGTTTTTCACCCTTTTCTGGTGTAAAATGCACCTAAGGGAGCAGTCTACGATGTTTAATGCGGCAAATGAATATGTTAGGTGCATTGTTCGTAAGATTCAACACTTTCTAATGCGCCTAACATGAGGTGGCATTCTGGGGGCGTGTCACACTCGTAATAAAAGACACATATATGAATGTTGTTCGGCAAAACTAGGCGCATTACTGCTCGGACAGGCAGACCTATCTCAATGTGGTCTGCCTGAGCCTGAGGAGTCGAAGTGGAGCTGGATTTGCCATTAGGGCAAAAAATGTCCCTTATTTCTGAACTTCCACCAGTACAATAATAAAAAGTAACTTCTGAAAATTATCAAACTGTATAAAATTAAATTATTTAAATTGAATAAAAAAATTTTTCATATAAAAGTTATATAAAAATATATAATATCCCAAAAATATAAAAATATCTCCTATAAAATGCATTTAAAATTAATAGAATCTAAAACTAATTTTACATTAAATAACCCACTGATGTAGTTGTTCAGATTTTAAAATTTTACACTTTTACTACATTAAATTTAAAATGTATTTTTGCTGCTTTCACCCTTTATTCTACATACAGCAAGAGCCAGCACAGCACAGATCTTGCTGGGACCTGTGGTCCTCCAAGCAGGATCAGTACCATAGTTTCTAGTCACTGACATGCTGTAAGGGTTCGGTGGATTCGCTGGACCACCGCAAGCGGTGATAGTTAAGCCACGCCAGGGAACGGAATCTAAGTAGCCCCCGGTTTTCACCAGAGCCCGCCGCAAAGCGGGATGGACTTGCTGCGGCGTGAGGCTACCAGGTCGTTACCCCTGACGTGACTTGCTTGCGATGGCGGCCGGGGTAATGCGTGGTACAGAATCGTAATCCAGAAGAGTAGTCGGGGACAGGCAGAAGGTCAGGGCAGGCGGCAGAGGTTCGTGGTCAGATACAGGCAGACGGTCAGGGCAGGCGGCAAACAGGCAAGGTCAGGAAACGTAGCGGAACGGACTGGTACACGGGTAATCAATACGGATACTAGACACTCTCTTAGCTCACTAAACGCACACCAACGATCTGGCAACGAGTGCTGGGGGCGTAACCCTTATATAGGACCAGCGTCCGGCACAGGGCCAATTAACGGGACACTGGCCCTTTAAATCTAAACCAGCTGTCGCATGCGTGCGCTAAGGGACGGGCACGAGCGCGGCAGCCGGAACGGACGGGAGCGGCGTGCACAGGAGCGGGGCCAGGTAAGCGAGCCAGCGCAGGGACAGATGGGACGGGGGTGGTCGCGGGTGCCCGCGACGCCCGCGCCGGAGCCCCGGCAGGCAGGGGAACGGCCGCAGGGGCAGCGGTGCCCGCGGCCGCCGTGACACATGCTATTCTAATTACTTTTATTTTATTGCCATCTATAGCCTTTAAACATGTTAAGCGCAAAACTAATGCGCCGAAGTTCCATAATGCACCTAACACAAAGGCGAGGTGCGTCGAACTTTAGACTCCATTTATAATTGCACAACTATACATACATTGAGTTGCATTATACACTGAAAATGAGACTCAACAGTTCACTTCAAAGAACCTTCCTTCATACATGTCTCCCTTAGTGTAAACTTAGAAAAGACAGTCTAAAAATGTGCCAGATATATCATACTATTGCTAAATCTGGCTCATGTTTAGACTGTCTAGTCTAAGATTATACTTTCTAGTAGTTGGTTTACTCTATGCCACTAATTAAGCCAAAATGTTGGTGCAATTTTTTTGCCATCTGGCATCACATGCTAGCCACGCCCTTAATTACAAAGCCATGCCCAATTCTATTCCACACCTCTTTGTCGGATTCAGCACAGAAGTGTCTAAAAACTGTATAAGATGCATATTAAATGTGGTTTAAGACATCTACGTCAATATTTGGTTGCAATTTGCACTAGAATTCTGGCATAATTGGCATAGTAAAAGTAGACAATGTGTGCTGAATCGGAGGAGAGCCTAATGATATGACAGGGGAGAACTGCAAAGCCTCCCTGCCATGGCCATAGTTATAGATGTAGCAATCACGGAGTTTGAGGGAACCACTAAAGTACAAACATAAAATATATATTTCTGCAGGGAATAACAAGTTGGTTGCTTTCTGCTATCACTGCTATACGGGTTCTCTGCTACATGGCATTATTAATAATTCCTAATGATTATAGGTTGTTTCAGTTTATTTTAGTATTTAATATTTATCTAAGCTGTCACTGAAAAGTTCTTAGCGTTCTTAGAATACAGCAAATAATTTACCATTATTTATGTGGTAAGTGAATGATCAATGCCTCTAGTATCAGAAAGCACATTAGAATATATTTATTTCCACCCACAGCAATATACAATAGTACATTTGCAGCCATTTTATATTAACCTCTGCTTGGTCTCCAGATTGGTAAGCACCAGACCTTAATGGGAACCTTTTACATTGAAAATGCTATCAGATCTGCTGGTAACATGTTAAAGAGCAGAAAGAGCTAAGCAGAATGATATATTGTTCTGTGGTCTTATCTGTGACTGACAGCCATCTCTGTATGTGCACTAGTCATTGATAACACCGCCTACTGGACTCCTTATCCCAGAATAAGCAGTAAATGAAATGAATAAAATACAGTTCTACTGAATCTTTCCCTAGAAAATGATAGATCAAACTTCTCAACTCCTCCGGCTCTCTAACATGCTGCCTGCAGATCAGACAGCCTGATCATTATGACTAGAAATGAGCGAGCAGTAAAAAGTTCTAGTTCAATTAGAACCTAAAACTTTAGTGTGTTCGGTTCCAGGTTCTATTTGAACAAGAACTCGGACTCGAAGCCCATTAAAGTAAATGGGAGAAAATGTTCTGGTTAATTTTTATACTTATACAGGTCAGGAGAAGCTGGAATTACCATCCATAACAGTAAACTGGATACATGGAACAACACAGTGAAGACAATTTGGCTGTAAGAGTGACAGAAAGAAATTGAGAGGTTAAAATACTTCATTCCTTTCAATGGCTAACTGAAAAGATGAGGACAACTTGCAAGCAGGAGTGTAACTATAGGAGGTGCAGCGGCAGCAGTTGCTATGGGGCCCTGCATCTTGAGGTGGCCCAAAAGCCCCTTTGACACATAGGAGATTTGGAGACGGTGTGTTATACAATTAATGAACCCTTAAAACTGCAAAAACTGAACTTTTGGGCACTGAGTATGATTTAGCAAATCCAAGCACTCTGTATACTATATATCCATGTATATGAGAGTTAGGTGTTATGTGAGCCTACAAATTTTGACAAATAACAGCTTCTGGGTATGGGAAAGATGCAGCCAGCAATACCAAACTCTCTAACTAGTGATGTCTATGGAGAGGAAACTGCTATCTAACTAACGAAGAGCAATCTGTACAGTACAGAGAGTGAGCTGAAAATGGCGTTCACAAGGCAATACAGTGAAATATATACAACATGGTCATGTGATTTTAGCTGCCAATGAGAGCCCTACACCTCAGCTATGACATTTTTAGCTCTTCTCTGCACTCTGCACTGATTGGATGGCCGGCAAAAGTGCAGAAGGCTGCTGAAAACGAAACTGAAAAGGGTGTATCGAACTTGAACTAGAACTTTAATCAAACAAACAGTAAAATGTTTGGTTCGAGTTCAAAAAATTCGAGAAGTTCTACTAGAACTCAACTTTTTGATCAACACTAATTATGACACGTTCCCTTTAACTGTGTCCTCTAATTAGTAGATGGTCTTGAATAGCTACAACTATAAGTAAAGCATGGTTATTTTATAAGGATGTTTTTGGACACTTGTCAATCATAGTGTTTGTCCTGACTGTGAAATCTTAAATTTTTCGTACTTAAACTCATGTAGTACCTACATCCCAGCAGAACAATATTAATAATATAAGTCTTTGGACGCTCACCATTGTATATCTTACATTTTTTCTCAGACAAAGCTAGGATGTCTATAAATCAAGATAGATTGTTTACTTCAAATCTGTAATGCACAATTTTCCTTACTCACAGCCTATATTGCTCGGGGCATTAATAAAATTTGACAGTGCATTGCCAGCAGTCTTTGTTGAATTAAAACCGTGCACATTCTAGCCAAATGTGTGACTTTGGCAGAAATTATGTCTGACACAGAACAACTATTGGGCTTTCTTGAGCGTGATATATCTGCACAGCCCCTGAATGTTTGTAGAATCGAAGCATTACTTAATAGGATGTGCATCGCCTCAAATAACTGTACATTATAGCAATATGCAGGCATTGTACTCATAGGCAAGTTTAACCTTATTTTTACTTACTACTCATATTTTGAGCTTCGATTGACATATTGTTATTGGAGAATTACGGAACATAGTTGTTAACCCAGATTTGCTTTTTTTTTCATTGACTTTCACAAGCATCACAGAGCCTTTGTTAAACCAAAGGTTGAAGAGGTTGCTAATTGTTCATATTGGGGTAGGTTTTGGTCACAACCCTGTGGTAAAGTTATTGGAGTCTCTGTGGCTCTTCAGTACAGAGATGCAGTCATTCTTTGGACTGTCATACTGCACCATTTTTTTGAGGATTTCCTGTTCTAGCTTCCTAATATGGCATTGTCACGGTGCACCTTTCCGCCGTGAAGCAGCAAGGCATGGTGGGGGTTAATCCCGCTGGTCAGTCGACACACCCAGGGCGTATAAACTTAGGAGTGACAGCTCGGCTCCTAATCAAGTCAGAGGGTGTGTCGCACTGGCCAATAGCAGGGCCCGGAGGGCATACCAATCGTCTTCTGGGGCGGGCTCCAGGCATCTCATTTATACTCCCTAATTTCTGTTTGTCCTTGCCTGAGAAAGGTTCTCCCTTGTGCTTCCTCTGTATTCCTCGTTTGTTTGTTACTCCTGTTTTCCTGACTCCAGCTTGCTCCTCGACTACGTTTCCGTCCTACGATTTTGTGCTGCGTGACCTCCTGTGTTTTTGACCCTTGGCTTGTTTACCATTGTTCTCCTGGTTTCTGATTCATGGCTTTAGCGTACCCGGCTTTTATCGACCCGGACAGTCTGACTCTGCGTTTCCCTGACGGCACGTAGTAGTGTAGGGACTGTCATCCAATTGGGGTCTGCCATTTAGGGCAGCAGACCAAGTAGGCAGGGACAGTGGGCTGGGTGGCAGTCAGGGCCCACTTCACCTCCTCTGACGTGACAGGCATCCAGTAAATTATAGGAATATTTTTTTCTGTAGGATTTATATATAACATGACAGCAGCAATACATTCATGTGCATGAGGCCAAATGGCTTTATATGTGGAATATAACTAATACTGGTTGATCTCAAACAACCAGTTAAACCTTGTATAACAACAAAAAGACAAGCAAAAAGTTGAAAAAACAGAAAAACGTCTCCCTTTACATTAAAAAAAATGACAAAATATTGGTTGGATAATCCAACTGGTATTTTGTCAGTGCTGTGTGGCTGTAGCCTTAGTGTACAGCTGAAATCTCTGCACACAGCCATACTATGTGTGCTATGTGTGCAAGTGGGTAAGCAACTGGCTCAGTGATAGTAAACAAAGGTTGGTAATTAATGGTACATACTCAGACTGGATCCCTGTTACTAGTGGGGTACCACAGGGCTCAGTATTGGGCCCTGTCCTCTTTAATATCTTCATTAATGATCTTACACATGATTGCACAGTAGAATACTAATGTTTGCAGCTGATACTAAGCTCTGTAAAGCAATCAACACAATAGAGGATAATGTGTTATTACAAAGGGATCTGGATAAGTTGGAGGCCTGGGCAGAGAAATGGCTATGAGTTACCATAATGTTGGCCCGTACTTCGGGTGTATTGAAGTGCAATTACCCGCCAAAGTACGGACCAACATTATGTTGTGTGAACATACACAGCGGATTTGTGGGGCATAGCTGTGCTGTAATGCGGCCAAAGTTTGCCCCACAAATACGGTAAAATCATAGCGGTGAGGGCTAGGATTAGCTGCTGTTTTCCCTGCACATAGAACCCACCCATAAAAATAAGTGACATGCCGCTTCGTTCAGGGGGAAAGTGAAAATGGATGGGAGTTGGCCGGAGCGCTGCTGAAATTACATGCTGGAGAGCACGTACTTCCAACAGCAGGCGCTGTGCCACTATATGCTGTGTGAACATACCCTTAGGGCAGTACGCTGTGTGTTTTGGAAGTACATGCTGTTCAGCGCGTACTTCCAAGCACAGGGGGGCCGGTCCATTCACCTCCACTATCAGAGCCGCGAAGAAGTGATGTCACTTCTCTCCCCCGGTGTACAATATATGTGTATTGTACGCACGGGAGAGACGGGATGTAATTCATAGCTCTCTGTGAGAACTATGAATTACAGTAATTGTAGGCGCCCCATGTCGGGCGTATTGAAGCGCAAATACGCCGCGAAATGCGCCCCATGGTTTACGCAGCGTGAACATACCCTTAGTCTGGCTGCAGCAGCTAAAATCATACACAACCCTGACAAATGACAGGTATAAAAAATTATATTCAAATATGATTTGTCATCAGGTTGTAGTTTACATGTCTAAGGGTATGTTCACATGGCGTAATTGCAGTAATCCATAGCTCTCATAGAGAATTATGGATTACACGTCCTCCCCCCATGCGTACAATACGATCGTATTGTCTGCATAGGGAGATAAGTGACATGTCAATGCATGTCTATGGGGCCGGCGGGCGGTTGCTCCCCCTCCCCCCCCCCCCCCCCGCCGCCGTGCTTCAAGAAGACGTGCTGAACAGCGCGAGCTCCTGAAGCACACAGTGTATTGCGGCGCGTACCGTACATGTCACAATACACCGTGTGAACATAGCCTAAGGGACACACAGGCAGGATTATGTTTTACTGATGTGAATGAGGTGATATTGTGGATATGTGTGTATACACCAATATACATACACATATACACAGTACATACACAGAGACATACATACACAGAGAAATATATTCAAACATACATACACACACATACAATGCATACATATACACACACACACGTATACACATATAAACATACACACAGACATCTATACAAACACATACACACATGTATGCACATAAATACAATACATATACATTTGCATACACACATGTATACACACACATTCAGTACAGTTCACATTCATGAACATTATTTTGTCTCCCCCTTATTACACTACTTAGAATTATTGTTCAGCACTGAGGCTCCTCACTCACTTGTGTCCTTCTTGCTGGTCTGGCCCCGGGCGAGATAAGAGCAGAGCAGGGGGCGGAGCCTCTCACGGCCGGACAGCGCTGCTTCCAGACTCCCTTCACAGTGTGAGCAGCCGGCGCCCCCTCCTCCCTCCTCAGCTCCTGTCATCCCGGGCAGTCGCTCTCCCCCTCTCTGCCTGCACATAGCTGCTGCTGCTGCTCTGAACTGTTGGTGCGTCCAGGGGACCCCCACACAGTGGAACAGCTTGTCGGCTCTATAGGTCACAGTAATGACCTGGAACCGGACATTCTGAGACTCGGGGCACAGAGAGTCTGGTCCGGGGCTTGTGCCCCGAACAAACCTACCTAGCGACGCCCCTGGTCAAACTAGTAGTTGCCCTCAGATTTAGCTGTAAGGAGATAATTTGAATCTTTAGCTAGAGCAGTTTCTGTATAGTGTAAAGTGGGGAAATCTGATTGTTGAAGGTCAAGAAGAGAATTAGCAGAGCAATGGTGGATTAGGCAAGAGCAGACCAAGCGTTCCAAGAGTTTAGAGATGAAGGATGGTTAGAGACTAGTCAGTAGTTAGTAGCGCAGGATGGGTCCAGGGTAGGCTTTGTTTCATAAAGGGGTTACATAGTTTGTCAGGCCGAAAAAAAGACATACGTCCATCCAGTTCAGCCCATTTATTATAGTGTTGCTAAAGTGTTAAAGTGTTGATCCAGAGGAAGGCAAAAACCCCCCATGAGGTAGGAGCCAATTGACCTAATGTTAGGGAAAAAATTCCTTCCTGACTCCAATCTGCAATCGGAATAAATCCCTGGATCAACGACCCCCCTCTAGAATCCTAGTCACTATAACTTGTTATATTAAAACTAGAAATGTATCCAGCCCTTTCTTCGGAATCCTAGTCACTATAACTTATTATGTTATCACGCTCCAGAAATGCATCCAAGCCCTTCTTGAACTCTGTTAGTGAATTCACCATGACAATTTCCTCTGGAAGAGAGTTCCACAGTCTCACCGCTCTAACGGTAAAGAATCCCTTTCTATGTTTATGTAGAAACTTTCTTTCCTCAAGACGTAGAGGATGCCCCCTTGTTCTAGATACAGTCCTGGGTATAAATAAATCTTTAGCGAGATCTCTATATTGGCACTTAATATATTTAAACACATTTATTATGTCCCCCCGAAGCCGTCTTTTCTCTAAACTAAATAACCCTAATCTTGCTAATCTTTCTGGATATTGCAGTCCACCCAGTCCTTTAATTATTTTTGTTGCCCGCCTTTGTACCTGTTCAAGCTCTACAATGTCTTTCCTGTGCACTGGTGCCCAAAACTGTACACAATATTCCATGTGTGGTCTAACCAGTGACTTGTACTGTGGGAGAATAATGTTCCCATCATGTGCATCTATGCCCCTTTTAATACACCCCATGATCCTATTAGCCTTGGCAGCTGCTGCCTAACACTGGCTGCTACAGTTAAGTTTACTGTCCACTAGGATTCCCAAGTCCTTCTCCATGTCACTTTTACCCAGTGTTTTTCCATTTAACATGTAATCATGTAATGGATTTTTCCTCCCCATGTGCATAACCTTTCATTTATCAGTGTTAAACCTCATCTGCCACTTCTCTGCCCAGGCCTCCAACCTATCCAGATCCCTTTGTAATAACACATTATCCTCCATTGTGTGTATTCCTATACAGAGCTTAGAATCAGCTGCAAAGATCGATATTCTACGTGGCAATCCCTGTGTAAGATCATTTATGAAAATATTAAAGAGGATAGGGCCCAATACTGAGCCCTGTGGTACCCACCACAGTAACAGGGAAGCAGTCTGAGTAACGCACCGTTAATTACCACCCTTTGTTTTCTATCAGTGAGCCAGTTGCTTACCCACTTGCACACATTTTCCCCCAGTCCAAGCATTCTCATTTTACTTACCAACCTTTTATGTGGAACAGTATCAAATGCTTTAGAAAAATCCAAGTATATGACATCCAGTGCCTCACCCCGATCCAGTCTGGAACTAACCTCCTCATAGAAGCTGATGAGATTATCTGAACAGGACCTATCCTTCAA
>JAODAL010018042.1:30000-75904 GCA_025379985.1 Phyllomedusa bahiana | reverse complement strand
GGGGGGAACAGAGAATCCGGAGGGCCCGGGGCCTTTGGTTTGATCCCCGGGGTTTAGAGGAATAAGGAAAAATATTTTTGGGCCCAAACAAATTCATCCAAAAGGTGTATGGGACTTTTAGAATCCGGGTGGTAGTTCCCATGTTATCCAAGAAAGAATATTAAAATGTTTTGGCAGGGATGTTGGAATGATTTATTAAAATGGAATTAGGGGAGAGTTAGGGGGGAAGATAGATGTGGGGATTAATAAGGACTAAGGGTAAATGTATGAAGGGCTTTTCCCCTATTTTTTTTAATGTGCCCCCCCACCCTGATCCGCTGGGGGACGGGGGTGCGGTGTAGGTGCAGCGTTCGCCACTTTCACGGCCCGCTGAAGGGGCGTGCAAGGGGTGGGGTGTGGGCACGGTGTAGACGCCCCCGGGGCGGGGGGGGGCGCGCTCGAAAACCCCCAAGGGCATGTAGACGCGGTGGCAATGTGGGGCGCTTGCACATGGGCAGCTCCAAAGGCAGATTGGTTGATTTGGTCAAAAGATGGCGGGGCGAAGTAAAAGCGGAACGGAACATGAGGGGAAGATTAAAAGATGCAAGAGAAATCTCGGTCTCAGCCCCGTGCGGCGGGAGTTTGTTTCGAAAAATCCCCTTTATAAAGGCGAAAAGTTATGAGAAAGAGAAAACCTTAATTAAATTTAAAAAAAAAAAAAAACATTTTAAAAAAATCAGAATGGGAAACATGGGAATTGGATCTTGGAAATTCCCGGGGAAAACAGAAATTAAAATTCTGAAAGCGCTTTCATTGGTCGGCATAAACCCCCAATCAGAATGGGGAGCGACAGGAACATTAAAATATGGAGAAGTATTGACTAAAAAAAATCAAAGGCGGGCAGTTCAAAACGTAAAATCAAAAAGAGCGTTTGGTTGAGAGCAGGGTTGGTTTTCCCCAAAATCGAAAAGGAGGAAGGGGGCCCCTTTTAAACCTAGGGAAAGTTTTGACAATCAAAATAAAGGGGGAAGTTCAAAAATACGTAAAATGCAGAAAAAGTGTTGGTTGAATAGCGGGGCTTGGCTCCCCACCAATCTGGCCAAATTTTTGTCCCCATTGTAGTTATGGAGAATGGTGCAATGCATCTGGCTCTCACCCGGTGCGGCATGGATTGTTTTAAATAATCTTTTTATTGGTGTAAAATTTTATCTGAATAAGAGGGGAAACCCTTTTAAAATCAGTCAAAACCCCAACAAGCGTTTGTCCCCGAGACCCGGGGCTACATCAGGGAAATTTGGGGTATAGAAATTGGGGAAAACGTAATTTTTAATTTTTTTAAGTTTTCATTGGTCGGCAGAACCACCAATCAGAATAGGAGCGACAGTGGCCCCTTTAATATGGAGGAGTATTTAGAATAAATAGGAGGAAGGGACCCCTTATAATATGGAGGAGTATTGACCCAAACAGAATAGGAGGAAGGGGAAATTATAACCTATGGAGAAATATTGAAAAATATTAAAGGGGGACAGTTTAAAAAAACATAAAAAACAGAAAAGAGTGATTGGTTAAACTAGGGGGGGTTGGCTATCTCGACAATCAGAGGGGAGTACTTTTTTTGAGTTCTTGGGGAAAAGAAAGGGAGAGCGGGGCTCTGTTTATATTTGGAAATTTTAAAAAAAGGGCCGTTATTTTTGGGCCAATGGGGGAGTGAGGCGCTTTATGGGTTTTCTAATGCAATCTTAATAAAAAATGTACATGGCCCAATCAAATGAAAAGATACAGAAAATTGTACGGGTGTGTAATAAAATGAATAATAATTTGGGGGTAAGAAAAAAAAAATTAAAAAATAAAATTTGTTTATTTTTTATTTTTTTTACAATATATTTACCCTTTGGGTAACGTAATAAAGAAAAAAAAAACATGATTTTTTTGAATTAAAATTTTTTTTTTTTTCCCCCCTATTATTTATAATTTTATTACAATCGGTACAACTTCGGGTATTTATTTTATTTCGGCCATGTACAGTTTTATTTAAATTGCATTAGAAAATAAAAGGGGCTCGCTTCCCCTTGGTCAAATAAAAGGCCTCTTTTAAATTGCCAATAAAAACAGCCCTTCATTTTCCCTTTTCCCCCTAGAACTCTATGGAAAGTACTGGTTGATTGGTGAGTGCCCAACCCCCCCTAGCCAAAAAATCAGCTCTTTTTTTGCCTTTTTTACTGTATTTAAATGCCCCCCTTTTTAAAAGATTGGTCAATATTTTTCCATAGGTTATAATGGGTCCCTTCGCTTTTTTGTTTGGGAATACTCCCCCATGGTTAATGGGCCATGTCCCCCTTTCTGATTGGCTGGGTTTTTGCCGACCAAGGAAAAAGCTTAAACAATTTGAATTACTGTATTTGGCAATTCTCTTATTGCAAATTGATGTACCCCAATTTTGGGACAAACGCGGTTTTGGGATTTGAGTTTATGTTTATAAAGGGGTTTCAGCTCTTTTTCAGATAATTTTTTTAAACTAATAAAAATGATTTTTTTTAAACCCCCTTAACGACCTTAGACGTATCCATACGCCAGGCGTTTGGGGTTCACGCACCGGACGATGGAACGTCTGAGGATCGCGCGAATCTAAAGCAGATTTTGTGCGATCGGCGCGGGGTTCACTTATATTACAGTACATCCCGCGCGTCGGCCCCGCCCCGGATCCCCCGGGGGGGGGGCGGTTAACCCTTAATTACGCGACCATCGGGTGAAATAAAAAGGAGACGCGGGGGGAGATGCTCCCCCTGCGTGCTGTGGCGGCAGCAGGCACGGGATGGGGCCCCGGGTCCTGCAGCCCGCCCTGCAGAAGTCCGGAAGGCGAGAATCCTTGGGTTGTCGTGACGTCACGAGCCCCGCCCGTGCCCGTGGGATGTCCCGATGTGATGAAGTTTCATAGGAACCGCATAGCAACAAGAAAGTACTGTTTCCCTATTAATGAGAGATCTAAATCTAAAGATCTCTCATTCAAATCCCCCTTTTGGGGAAAAAGTAAAATAAAAATGTAAAAAAAGTGAAAAAAAGAAAAAAAAAGTAAAAAAACAAGTAAAAAAACAAACCGAAAAATAAAATAAAAAAGTCCCCGTTTTCCCCCTTTAAAAAAAGGGCAATGTCCCAAAAAAGATCAAAAATAAATAAAGTACCCATATTTTGGATCGGCGGGTAGACCTCCCCTAAAAATCTGTCAGTTAATTAAACCCCGTACGGTAAAAACCCGTAAAAAAAAAAAAAAAAAAAAAAATCACAGAATTAAGATTATTGTTCATCCCGCGAATAAAATGGATAATAAGGATAAAAAATTAAAAACCCAAAGTTGTCCAAATTTAAAACGTCATTTCACCCCGAAAAAAAAAGTCCTTATAAGTTGTATCGGAAAAAAAAAAAAATGTATAGCTTAAAAAAAGCGATATAAATATTTTTTTAACATAAAAAACCTTTTTTTTTTTTTAAAGTGCTTAAATAAAAAAAACGATATAAATGGGTATCGCCTAATATAGGACCCAAAAGAAAAGTAATTATCATGGTATGCAGGGGGCCCCTTTTAAAAAATAAAAATAAAAATACACATAGGATTGCAGTATTTCTTCAGGGTTTTAAAAGGAAAAAAACCCTTGCCCCCCAAAAATAAAATAAAAACGTAATCATCTGCAAAAAAAAAGTCCCTACAACCCCAACCCAAAAAAAATTAAAAGTTATGGTTCAACTATGGCGATCAAAAACTTTTTTTCCTGGTTGAAAAAAAGGTTTTTATTTTATAAAAGCAGTAAAACATAAAAAAAAATATAATTGGGTACGGGTAACGATTGACCTGTGAGTAAAGCTCCCAGTCAAAAACCTAAGTGCCCGCTATAAAAAAAAAAAAAAAAAAACATCCCAAATTGCTGTTTTTGTTCAAAAAAAAGATCATATGACCCCAAAATGGTACCAATAAAAACTTCAATCACCCCGCAAAAAACAACCCCATACCAGTTGACACGAAAAAAAAAAAAAAAGTTTGGTGTAGAAATAGGAAAAATTTAAAACCAATTTTTTTAGCGTATTTCTATGTGAAAAAGTAAAAAACAGAAAAAAAATATATAAATTTATCATTGTAAATTTTACCAACCCCCCAATAAAGTTATCCCCTCATTTTTCCCCTATGGGAATATGTAAAATTTAAACTCAAAAAACAATGAGAAAATGGTTTTTTTTCCCCCCTTTTATTGCCCAAAGTAAAAAAAAAAATGGGAAAACCTGGCTCCAAAGCACAGTACACCCCCAATAGATCCCGATGGGTGTTGAAACCAAAAGGGGGGGACTTTGGGGGTTTTTGCCTGTCGCTACTTTTTGGGGGGTTGCAAAGCGCATGGACCAAAAATTTGGTTCCAAAAACCCAAATAGCGCCCCTCCCTTATACGCCCCGCCATGCGCCCAAACAGCAGTTTAAACCAATTTTGGGTATTGCCCATTGGAAGAAATTTCTTTAAAAAAGTTTTAGGGTTTTTTTTCCCGGATTCCTTTTATTATAAAATTTTAAGCTAAAAATTTAAATTTTTTGAAAAAAAAAATTTTTTTTCATTTTTAAACCTTATCTAAAAAATTTTTGAAACACCCGTGGGGTCTTATACTCAATGCAACCCCGGTAATTCATTAAGGGGGGTGTAGTTTCCAATTGCGGTTATTTAGGGGGGTTTTTTTAAGTTTTAGACCTTAAGGTGTCCCCCAAACTGAAATGGCGTAAATAAATGTATTTAAAAAAGAGACCCCCGAGTAATAGGTGTCCTTATTTGGGGGGTTATGGGGGAGCAAATAAAAGCACTAGGGCCCCTATGGGGGTATCTTAAAACGGCAGACTGGGGGAATTGAATTAAGTTGTTTACCTAGTCACATTTAGTATTCCGTGAATAGTGGGGTAAATGAATCCCGTGAATGGTAAATATTGAAAAATTCAAAAAAAATGAAATTTTGAAATTTCACCTCCCCTTTGCTTTTAATTTTGTGAAAAAAGGGTTATCAAACTTCCCAAATAGTTTTAATAGTTAAGGGTTAGTTTTTCAGATGGATCATTATGGGGGTATTAAAATGGGCCCCCCAAGCCCGAGAAGGAGTGGTCCCCAAAAAAATGTTTTATTTCAAATTTTTTTGAAAATGGAGAAAATTTTATAAATTTTAAGCCTTAAAGTCGTAAAAAAAAAAAAATTTAAAAAAAGATCCAAAACCCAAGTGGAATATGGTGTGTAGTTTTAAATATTTTTTGGTGAATAATTTTCTGTTTGCACCAGAAAAATTTTGAATTTAAATCGAAATATTTCCAAAATTTTTATGAAAATTTTTATATTTTTCAAAACAAACAAAGGGTTGTTGGTAAAATTTTTCTTATAAAATTAAAGCCAATTGCTGAGAAAACAAACCAATCCCAAAGGGTAGGTGAAAGTGCAAAAAATTATTTTCACATAAATTGACACAGTCAATTTAAAAATTTGGCTGTGTAGGAAGGCCCAAAAAGGTGGGTTTAAAGGGGTTAAAAAACTCCCCTGGCACGGCTGAAGCCGAGATTGCATTTCGCCCATTTATAGATACAATGGGAAAATAGCCCGCGTCTGATTGGCCCAGATAGCCAAACCCCCCCGTTCAACCCAAAAGTTTTTCTGCATTTTTACTGTATTTTGAATGTCCCCCCTTTGAATAAGGTCATATTCCATAGGTTAGATGGGCCCTGTCGTTATTCTTTTTGGGGGTTTTCTCCCCCCCGACAATGAGAGAGTTACAAAATTTAAAATTACGTTTTTCCCGGAATTCTTTTTTTTGCAACCCTTATGTAGCGAGTTGGCGACAAATGGTTGTTCGGGATTTAATTGATTTATGTTTATAGAAGGTTTATTTTTTTTAGAGAAAATTTTACATTTTTAAAAAACATTTATTTATAATGCCCCATCCCGCACGCGTGACCCCGAGATTTCATTCCCCCGATTTTTCCATAGACTACAAGGGGACAAGTAGCTCGCGTCTGATTGGGCTGCGATAGCCACCCCCCGCTGTCAACAATAGTCTTTTCTGTATTTTTCTGTATTTTTAAGTCCCCCTTTGATTTTTATTTGGGCAAAATTCTAAGGTTTTAATGGGTTTCCCGTTTGTCCCATTCTGATTTGGGTGGTTTCTGGACCAATGAGAAGAGCTTTAAAATTGGGTTACTGTTTTCCAGAATTTCAAAATCAAAAACCCCATGTAGCGCCGTTTGGATTTTTTTGGAAAGTGATTTTTTCTATGTTTTTTTTAGTAGGGGTTTAGTCTTTTTAGAGAATTTTTCGCCCTTTTTAAAGGCGATTTTTTGATTCTTCCCCCATGGAATCTTTAATGATTTTTTGCTGTTTTCCGCTGTCTGAAAGGAAAAAATGTGAGGCGCAGCGCATGCGTAAAATCCCGCATGGCCCCCCAAAATGGGAGGCGCGGCAACTTTTCCCCCCATGTTGGCAACCCCCCGGGGCGAATTTAGGGAGTCCCCCCTTCGCCCAAGTCCCCCACTGGGGTCCACAGGCGAGGCGGGGACTTACTGTTAGTATGAGTGCACTACCTGGGGGGGAACTTAGGGCAGCCCGCCAAATGCGCCCAAGTCCGCATGCGCCTCACCATGGCGAGGCGGGGGACTTTTCTTTTATGTATGAGCGGCTCAGCAAAAAATGGAAAAAAAATGGCCCCCCACTGGCGAGCTTATAATGTGGCCCCTTTTTTAGGTGATAGGAAATTGCTATGATTATTGGCTACCAAAATTTGAATGTCTTTGGCCAGTTTAGCCAATCATCAGCCTACAAACACTGGTAAGAGGGAAACAATGAATTTTCATAGTAACATTTGTTTTATCTACACTTTAATTAAATATTAATGATGTTACATATATTATATATTATTACAGTTACATTATTATGATATAAAAATTTAAAAAAACCCATATGCACAAAGTAAAAAAAAAAGAAAACCCCCCCTAATAGTAAGCAGTTGCAACATTGGAAAAAAATTTC
This sequence comes from Phyllomedusa bahiana, assembly GCA_025379985.1. NCBI lineage: Eukaryota > Metazoa > Chordata > Amphibia > Anura > Hylidae > Phyllomedusa > Phyllomedusa bahiana. Next base: position 68,894 of record JAODAL010018042.1, on the reverse strand, counting down.
GTTTTTTAAAAGTCTTTAAAAAAAGGGAAAATTATAAGGAGTCTCCCCCTAGAATAATGAAACAATGACAGTTTATTATTTTTTAAATACCTGGGTAATTTCACAAGATAATAGGGCAGAGTAAATGAAGAAGGATTGACATGGAATATTATTCTATAGAGAATGTTTGCATTTAAGAATTGCTATTTTAAAAAAACTTGAGTCTTTTAAAGTGACCTTTTAACACTTGAAAGTTTGTATTCAGCATTTTAGATAATTAACATGACTCTTATACAAATGTTACTTCCTCTTTTAATCATTAGTCTCATCATTTTTTTTTAAAATGTAAAAACAAAACGACACCTTTTCCCAAACTGTTAAAATTTTTTCCCCGTTATGGCAGTTGGCCCCCCCTTCCCCCATTTTGGAGGAGGGTTGAGGGTGACAAATTTTAGATATAGAAGAGTTGAATCTTATATACCCCAAGAAACCCTTAAGTTTTTTAGGGTTCGTCCAAGAAAAATAAAAAGATTTAATGAGAATGACAATAGTTTTTTCACTTGGTTTTTTTTCACGGGTTTTTGTCCCTTTTTTTTTTTTATTGCCCCCAGTTTTTGTGTTTTGGTTGTCCCCTTCATTGAAAATATATAATTGCTGTTTTTTTGGAAATATGGTGATTTTATAACATATTTTAAGTTTTTTGACCCGGTTTTCAGATTTGGAAATTTGAACTGTGTAGACTACAGCTTGGATTTTTATTGGTCATGGGGGATATTACAGTTTTTGCGGGTTCCCCAATGAAACGTTAAAAATCGATGTAAAAACTGCGTATAGACTACCCAAGGGTTGTTACGGTGTAATTGTGGGCCCGGTGGGGGCCGGCATCCTGCCGGCCACATAGACAATCATTACTAGCGTCGCATATTCGCCGCTAGTAAATGACATGCCACTTATCTCCCCGCTCGTTGTATTGTGCGAGCAGGGAGAGGAGACGTAATCCATAGTTCTCTATGAGAACTGTGGATTACCGTAATGACTGGGACGTATTTCACCCCGTATTTAGCGCAATACGAAATGCGGGCCGAAATATGTCCCAGTTTCACCCGTGTGACCATGGCCTAAGATTTAGATTCAGAAGTCAATGTTCCTAGCCTCACAAGCATTTACTTCTCTGGCATCATAGGTCCTCTGAGCGTTTCCTCTCTCCCTACTTTTTCCTTTTTTTCTACCCCTTTTTTTTTGTCTGCTAAAACTTCACCGAATGTCAGGAATGACATGTCCTCTTTCCCAATCCACCCTGTTGGTTTATGGGGTTTTTTTAATTTTCTTTTTCCCCAACCTTTATGATATTGCTGTTCAATATTACAACAGAATGTCTCACTTGACTCTCTATTTAATTGAATATCTCATATGACCATTACTCAAAACTCAATTAATTGATATTTTGTATCTGTATACTTTTAAACTTTGTATGGACTTACAACATTTAACCTTTATGTATTATCTTTTCCCTGAATTAAAATAAATAAACTTCAAATTAAAAAAATGTAAAAAAAAAATAACAAGCACATAATGAAAAAATGTAAAGTGAAATAGGATAATTGTTTACATTAATTAGTAATCTAAATAAATAAGGCAGTGGTATTACAAGTTCTACAAATCCGCAAGTGGGTCCAGTGGTTTTGTGATACACAGTGGCATGTTGTTGGTATTCAGTAATCTGAGGTCCCAGTTCCTTGTGTACATTTATTTACTGTCTCCGTCTTTACTCTCTGGTGGTTCTGTCTTTACTGGTTTAGTTTCCCAGTCCATGGCATCTGGTTTGTTCTTTTTCAGACCATTAATGTCATTTGGATTAGTTACTCAGACTATGGGGGCTTAGTTTGTCAGTCCCTGGCGTTCAGTAATGTGTATCACCTAGTTCCGGGTTTGTACCCCAAGGCATTATGGGAAAAGAGCTAGAAGCTCAAGTGCCCTTATTGGATGTAACAAAATCCTCAATTTGCTTCTGAAATCACTGAGTCTTTGTAAAGCAAAAGGGATGTTAGCCAAGCCAGCAAAACTGATCTGCATACAGTTGGGTGGGAGGCAATGAGCCACTCATTGATTCCCACCCAGCCAGCCAGCAAACTCTGCTCTGTGATGACGAGGGGCAAAACCCCGAAATAGCTGTATGCAGATGAGTTTTGCTCTCTTGGCTAACATCCCTTTTTCTTTCCAAAGACTCAGTGAGTCAGAAGCAAATTGAGGGTTTGGTACATCCAATAGAGGGCACTTGAACTTCTAGCTCTTTTCCCATCATACCTTGTTTGTTCTTTTTCCAGACCATTAATGTCAATTGGATTAGTTACCCAGACTATGGGGGCTTAGTTTCTCAGTCCCTGGCGTTCAGTAATGTGTATCACCTAGCTCCTGGTGTACACAAGGCATTATGGGAAAAGAGCTAGAAGCTCAAGTGCCCTTTTTTGGTTTGAAACCCAAATCCTCAATTTGTTTTCTGACTCACTGTGTTTTTGGGAAAAGGGAAAAAGGGATGTTACCCAAAGGCCAGAAAAAGATCTCCCATCAGCGGGGGGGGAAAATGACCCACTCATTGATTGCCCCCAGCCAGGCAGAAAAATTTCCTCCCTTGAATGCCGGGGGGGCAAAAAACCCCAAAAAGCTGTTATGCAGATGAGTTTTGTTTAAAATTTTTGTAACATCCCTTTTTTTTCCAAAGTCGTGATTTCAGAAGCAAATTGAGGATTTGGAAATTTCCAATAGAGGGCACTTGAACTTCTAGCTCTTTTTCCCTTTTAATCCCTTGTGTATGCAGATGCTTAGGGGGGGTTGAAAAAAGGGGGCCCCAAACTTAAAATTTTCCCCCCAATACCTATATGGTGCTTTTCCCCAAAGGGAGAAATTTTACTCCCCTTTTTCTAGTTTTCCTGGTAGCCCCCGGCGCCGCCGCTATCCGCCGCCCCCGGGGTTTTGGTAGGGGCCCTAACCCCGCTACCAGTCCCCCAAACCCTAAGGGTTTTTGGGCTTAGGACCTTGGGGGACGGAGCGGTGGGGGATAACTGTTTGTGCGTCCGGGGACGCACATACAGTTGGGAGGCTTCAGCGGACAGAGAGCTCCGCAGGGTAAATAGGAAGCCCAAGGATGCGGCTCTGTGCGCGCCGGAGTGCACGGGCGGGTTTCGACGTAAACACGCTGCCCGCGCGCGGCCTTTTGGTGCGTCACACCCCTGAAGAAAAGACCGGGGGGCAGGAAAGCGACCCGCGGCGGGGAGCTGAGGCAGGTGGTTTCTGTCAGGGTATTACTTTTTTAAGGTAGCACTATTCAAAGCTGGGGGCTATTTTCTATTGTTATATGGCAAAGGGGGGGGCTATTATCTATTTTTTATTTTGTGCAGGGGGGGGGCTAAATTTTTCTGTGTCATTTGTGCAAAGGGGGGGTTTATCTACGTTTTATATGTGCAAAGGGGGGGGGGCTTTTACTATTGTTATTATGGGGAGAGAGGGGGGGATTATCTACTTTTTTTATGTGCGGGAGGGATTTCTATTTAAACTATTGGTTTTTAAAGTGCAGGGAGGGGCTATTTTTTATTGTTATATGTGCAGAGGACCCGGGGGGTTTATCTGCTGTCATTATGTGCGGGAGGGGCTATTATCCCCCTGTCATATGTGCAGGGAGGGGCTATTTTTTATTGGGTTTTATGGGCAGGGAGGGGGGGGGTTTTTTTCTATTGTTTTTTTGTGCAGGGGGGGGTTATTATCTATTGTTTATGTGGGAGGGGAGGGGGGTTTTTTTTGCTTTTAAAATGTGCAGGGAGGGGCTAAAAATTTTCCTAAATGTTCATATGGGGCAGGGAAAGGGGGTATTATCTATTGGGTTAAAATTTGGGAGGGAGGGGGGTATTAAAATTTCTGTTTTTTATGGGCCAGGGAGGGGGCCTTGTTATTTTTTTATTGTGTTTGTCTGGGGGGGGGGGGGGCTTTTTATCTTTTGGGTTTTATGTGCAGGGAGGGGGGGCTATTTTTCTGCTGTCATATGTGCCCGGGGGGGCTATTATCTTTCTTAATTTTGTGCCCGGGAGGGGGGTATTATCTAAATTTTTTTATAAAGGGCAGAGAGGGGGGCTATTATCTACTTTTATTGGTGAAGGGGGGATGCTATTAAACTATTGTTATATGTGCAGGGGGGGGGGGCTATTATTTTATTGTTTTATGTGCAGGGGGGGGGGGTATTATCTATGTTATTTGGCAGGAGGGGGGGGGTATTATCTTAAATGTTAAAATGTGCAGGGAGGGGCTCTTATCTAGGGTTTTATGGGAAGGGAGGGCGGGATTATTATGTTATTGTGCAAAGGGGGGATGCTATTATCTATTGTTAATTTTGTGCAGGGAGGGGGGCTATTATCCCATTATATGTGCAGGGAGGGGGGCTATTTCTATTGTTATATGTGCAGGGACGGGGCCTATTTTTCTATTTTTTATATGGGGCCCGGGGGGGGGGCTATTTTCATTATTGTGCAAGGGGGGGCTATTATCTTTTTGGTAAAATGGGGCAGGGAGGGGGGCTATTATCTACTGTTATATTTTGGGGAGGGAGGGGGGGCCCATTTTTCTGTTATATGTGCAGGGGGGGGTATTATCTATGGGTTTTATGTGAGGGGAAAAGGGGGGGTTTAATTAAATTCTGTTATATTGGCAGGGGGGGGGGCTATTTTCTTTATTTTTATATGTGCAGGGGAATTATTTTTCTTTCTTTTTATGTGCAGGGGGGCTATTATCTTTTTCTTTTTAATCTGCAGGGAAGGGGGGGGTATTATCTCTGTCATTTTGTGCAGGGGGGGCTTTTTATCTATTGTTATATTTTGCAGGGAGGGGGTAAAATTTTCTACTGTTATATGTTTCAGGGAAAAAGGGGGTTTTTTATCTTTCTGTTATTTTGGTTGCTTTGGGAGGGGGGCAAACTATTATTTTTGTTATAGTGAAAGGGAGGGGGGGGGGTATTATCTATGATTATTGTGCAGGGAAAGGGGGGTTTTTATGTATTGTATACGTGCCCGGGAAAGGGGCCCATTTAAAAAACCTTACATATGTGCTGTGAGGCCTATAATCCCACCACATAAGGCTGTTTAGGCCCATTAAACTACCCCTTTGATACACCGGTTTCTGTGGGGCCTTTTAAAACTATCTTAATTCCCGCTGGGGGACCTTAAACCTGCCTTTAATTTACCTACGGGGGGGACCAAAAACCTGCCCAAAATTTTTCCCGCTTTTGGGGACCCTTAAATGCCCTAATTACCCGCTGGGGGAAACAATGGCCCTTTCTAATAATAACCCGGGGGATCCATAACCTGCCCTTTTTATACCTACTTTGGGGGATCCTTTAAACCCGCCCCATTTTAAACCTATGTGCCCGGGGGGCAATTAAACTACACAACCTACCCCACTTTGGGAGAAAAATAAAGTATATAAAACCTACTTGGAAAGGGCGGTTATAACTTACTGGGGGACCCCCCTTTTCCCTTTTACTGGGGGAAAAAATTATTTACTGCGTGTGAAGTGCTAAAAGTCGTTAAAGCCGGTTGTTAAAGGCCTCAGCTAAAGTCAGTTTATAAGGAAGCAAATTTTTCTCCGCGGACCCAGTTTTATTTTTTTAAGCCAGTTGGAGGCTCAAGTCGATTGGTTTAAGACCCTTAGCAATTTGGCTCCGGGGGACTAGTTCCCGGTGTGCGTGGGTTTTTATTTCCCAAAAAATTGGTGTCCAGTGGTTCTCCCCATTTTTCCCCGGTTTCCCAAACACTTTGACATCAAAAAACCCCCCGATTAAACATTGGTTTTTGGGGATTTTAGTCTCTGGTGTTTTAGTGGTTTGCTTTCTAAGTCTCTGATGCAATTGGTTAAAGATGTCAATCCCCTGATGTAACAAGGCTTCCCATTTTCCCATGCGTTTTTTGCTTTGGGCCCCTAGTTTTCCCATTAGTGGTCCGGGTCGGATTTTTTAATGGTTAAAATTTCCCAAAAGCCCCTGGTTTTTACAGTAGTTTGGAATCTCTGTCCTGGGTGTTCGGGTGAGTTTCCCTGTCATGGTAGTTAATTTTCCCGCCCCTGGGTTTAGTAGTTTGTTTTCCCCTAGTTATGTTGTGCAGTGATTTTGTTTCTCGCCTTTTTTCTGTGGGTTTTATTCCTGGTTACCACTTTTTTTCCCCAATTCAGATATTAAATTTGGTTTATTTTCCGTCCTGGTGTTAGTGGTTTTTTTTCCAAGTCTCTGGTGCTAGGGTTAAAGGGTTTTCCAGGGGCGTGATTTACTTATCTTCTAATCACACAAAGTAGAAAATAAAAAGGTTGCAGTATGAAGGTGCAGGGGGAGAGAGGGAGAGGGTGAGCAGAGTCGGGGAAAAGGGAGGTTCAAAAATTTAATGAAATAATTAAAAATTTAAAAGTGGATTCCCATACGCAAGCTAAGGGTTACAGACTTTTCCCCCAACCCTTGAAGTCTTTCTTTTCCTTTTTCATTTAAGAAAATGTTTCTGCCCGCGCGGCTGTTTAGTCCTCTGGTCGTGTCTAATGAAGCTTTAGGTAATAAGGGGGATGGAAAAGCTTTTTTAACCCCTTTGAGTCTTCATTTTTTTTATAATATATTAGAAAGTGATTAAATACCCCATTTGGAGGATCCCGCCAACATTAATGTGGCAAAATTTTTTAAAATCAGATTCTAATCCCCAGTGTTGTAGTTTGGGATCTCAGTCCCTTTGGGTTTCCGTTTTTAGCCCCTTTGGGGGTTTTGTTTCCCCAGGGTGGTGCCCCCGGGGTTTGGTTTTCAAGTTTCTGTTATTCAGTGTTTTGGTCTTTTTGTCTTTGGTGCCAAGTATTTTAGTGTCCCAGCTTCTGCTGTCTAGGAATTTGGTTTACAAGTCCTTCACCACTTCCAGGTTCCTTTTTTACATGCTAGAAATGACCCCTAAGTCATGCAATTCTATCAAAGACAGACCCGAGCTGCTCTATGGAAACACGCAGCGGCGATCTCTCATGTGAACGCCGCTGCGTCATCCTCATAGCCCGCAGTGATCATCTCACTGCTAATTGTTTAGCTCCATCTCTGAGTCCGTCCTGTTAGTCCCCGAGACGGATCTAAAAAGCGCTTGTAACGCGGAGTGAAAACTCCATGTGAACAAGCCCTATCTGTGCGAACACGTACATGAACATCATTCATACAAACTTGGTACGATCATAAGAATAGGTCAATGAATGTAAGCACCATTCAGCTTACTACAGTATATTATTGATTGATGCTCATTCCATGCAGTAAACTTGCCCATATAAATGGACACTCTGCTTGAGTGATTTTGGAAACCTGCTGAGTTCTGGAGCAAGAATTCTTACCGGCAACTATGAGAAAAACCCAGCTTGTATGTGCGTATGCTTTGTATATGCAGATCTTGTCAGAGGCAACCTCACCACTTCAAAGTTATGTTATGTTATATGGAATTGTGCTTCTTGTAAATGAATTGTGCTCCCTCCTTTCTGACCCAATTCTCACCTGATAACGCTGTAGAGTCAGTCTGTAGGATGCATGGCCAACATAATATCTTTTTGTCTCCTCCAGTAGACACTCCTTTATGGAAACTGCTAAGATGCGCTCAGTAAATATATTATGTAATTTGTACATCAAAAGAAACCATAACATTATTGTCTTGAATCAAAGCTGCCTTTCCGAGAAAACCCTAAACAATATTGACATTTTGATTCATTTCCAATTGTCTGAAATCTTAGAGGAAACAGCTCACTTAATTTGCATTCCAACAGTATTTCAAAGGCCATAAGAACACACTTGTGCTGTGATAAACCGTACAGAAAACATATGGTTCTATCTAGGAACTGAAAAATAGAAATTGCTCTTAGTTGGGAATATTCACATTCAAAATTACTGGAGTAACAAAAAGAAAAGACATTAAAAAAACCTAAAGATGTGCCTTGACTGCGGACCCCCTTCAAGATGCTGGCACAAGCGCAATTCCCAGCCCTGCCCATCTATAGAAACCTTAGATTTCTTAGAAGTAGAACACTGTGTGACCATTCACCATGACCATTCAGTGCGATGCTTGGGGCTCACCGGTAGAGGTGATTCTTGGGACCCGCCAGTGGAGTTGATTCTTGGGGACCAAAAGTTGAGTTGATTCTTGGGGCCCATAAATGGAGTTCATTCTTGGGGCTCGCTAGCGAAGTTGATCCTTAGAGCCCACAGGTGAAGTTGGTTGTTGAGTCCCACCAATGGAGTTCATTCTTGGAGCTCACTAGCGAAGTTGATCCTTAGAGCCCACAGATGAAGTTGCTTGTTGGGTCCCACAAGTGGAGTTGATCCTTAGATTCCACCTGTAGAGTTGATTCTTGGGTCCCACCAGTGGAGCTGATTTTTTGGGGCACCCAGTGGACTAAATCAGGGGCCCACCAGTGAGCTATTTTGGGGGCCCCCCCAGTGGAGTTGATTTTGAGGTCCACGGGGGTTTGTCTTGGCCCCCAAAAAGTAGAGTGATTCCCGGGGGGCAATCGTGGAGTTTTTTTGTGCCGCTGTAAAGTGATCCTTAGAGCCCCAGTGAATTTGGATTTGGGTGCCCCCAATGGATTTGATCTTGAGCCCCAAGTAGAGTTGTTTTTGGTTCCCAACCCAGTGGATTTGTTTCTTGGAGCCAGCAATGGGTTTATTTTTGGGGGTCCTCGGGGGTTTAAATTTTTGGGCCCTTTCCCTGGGTTAATACTTGGGGTTACCCCAAGTAGTGACTGAGGGCGGGACGCGGGTGGCCAAGGTGGCGACCCCCTAGGGCCCCCTACTAGCCTTTCCTAAGGGGGCGCCGGGCCCCAGACCTCGGGGCCCCGGGCCGTCCCCGGGGGCCTGAACCCGCGGCGGTCTCTGTGACCGCTTTGCGGAGAGAGGCGAGCGTCCCTGCCCCCGACAGTGTGGGCCGCTACCGGAGGATCGTGGATCCCCCGGTGAGCTGCAGGGGACAAAAGGGGGGGGGGGCCCCCTCACGGTGGGCCCCGCGCGGCCCCGTGCGCCTAGCCGGCAGGTCGGTGAAGTGTGTCATCGCGACGCGGCTTCCTGGGCGCAAAAGGGTCATGGCCGTGGCCCCGAGGAGTGCCCGGAGGAGCGTCGGCGTGGGGGCGGGGGCCCCAAGAGGGGCGGGCCGGGCAGAGGTAAGTATGAATGTTGTTTTTTTTTTAAGTGCCTGCCTGTGGCCCCATAATTTCCTGCTGCGGGCCCCCCCTAGTCCCGCCCGCGGCCCCCTAAGCCTGCCTGCGGCCCCCATAGTGCTGCCTTCGGCCCCCCCAAAATGTGCTCGGCCCCCCCTAGTTGCTGCGGCCCCCCTTTGTGCCCGCCTGCGGCCCCCCCCAAAGCGCCCGTGGCCCCCAAATGTGCCTGCGGCCCCCCTAGTGCCCTGCCTGCGGGCCCCCCTAATGTGCCCGCGGCCCCCATAGTGCCCGCCCGCGGCCCCCCCTTTTGCCTGCCCGTGGCCCCCCCTAGGCCTGTGCGGCCCCCCTAATGCCCTGCGGCCCCCCTTAGTGCCTGCCTGCGGCCCCCCTAGGCCTGCCTGGGCCCCCTAATGCCTGCCTGCGGGGCCCCCTTTAGTGCCCGCCCCGGCCCCCCCCCAATGCCTCTGCGGCCCCCATAGTGCCGCCCGCGGCCCCCATTGCCTCCTGCGGCCCCCAATTGCCTGCCTGTGGCCCCCATAATGCTGTTGCGGCCCCCCCTAGTGCTGCCCCTCGGCCCCCCCCATAAGCGCCTGCGGCCCCCCATAGTGCCTGCTGGGCCCCCCCCTATTGGGCCCGGTGGCCCTTGCCTGCTGCGGCCCCCATAAAGCCTGTGCGGCCCCCATGTGCTGCTGCGGCCCCCTGTGCCTGCCTCCCGGCCCCCCCTAGTGCCTGCCTGCGGCCCCCCCCTAATGCCTGCTGCGGCCCCTAGTGCCTGCCCGCGGCCCCCCTTAAAGCGCCTCGGCCCCATGTTCCCCCTGCGGCCCCATAATGCTGCCCGCGGCCCCCTATGTGCCCCGCCTGCGGGCCCTAGTGCCTGCTGCGGCCCCCCCCTAGTTCTGCTGCGGCCCCCCTGTGCCTGCCCGCGGCCCCCATAAAGTGCCTGGGCCCCCCTATGCCGCCCGCGGCCCCCTAGGTTCTGCTGTGGCCCCCTACGCCCGTGTGGCCCCCCATATCCCCCCTGGGCCCCCTAATGCCCCGTGTGGCCCCCTTTTTCCGCCCCGGCCCCCATAAAAGCCCGCCTGTGGCCCCATATCCGCGCGGCCCCCATAAAGCCCGCTGCGGCCCCCATGGGCCTGCCTTGGCCCCCCTAATGCCCGCCCGTGGCCCGTATTTTGCCTGCGGCCCCCCATAGTGCCTGTGCGGCCCCTATAGTGTGCCTGCGGCCCCCCATAAAGCCCCGCCTGCGGCCCCCTAATGTGCTGCGGCCCCCTATAAAGGGGTGCCTGCGGCCCCCATTTGCTGGGGGCCCCCCTTTGTGCCTGCCCGCGGCCCCCATAGTGCCTGCCTGCGGCCCCCCCTAGTTTTGCCCGCGGCCCCCCTAGGCCCGCTGGGCCCCCCCATGTGCCTGCCGTGGCCCCCTGTGCCTGCCTGCGGCCCCCCCATAGTGCCCGCCCGCGGCCCCCCCTAGTGTGCCCGCGGCCCCCCAAATGTGCCCGCGGCCACTTATTTGCCTTGGCCCCTTTCGCCGCCTGTGGCCCCCTTTTTTTCCCCCCTGCGGCCCTATAAAGCCTGCCCGTGGCCCCTATATCCGCCCCCGGCCCCCCCTAAATTGCCTGCGGGCCCCCATAGTGCTGCCTGCGGGCCCCCCCAAAAGTGCTGCCCGTGGCCCCCCTAGTTTTCCGTGCGGCCCCCCCTTTTGTGCCCGCTGCGGCCCCCCCCTGTGTGTGGGCCCCTATAGTGTGCCTGCGGCCCCCATATTTGCCCGTGGCCCCCCTACGCTTGTGGCCCCCATATCCCCCTGCGGCCCCCATAATGCCCGCCTGTGGCCCCCTTTTCCCCCCTGGGCCCCCATTTGGTGCCTGCGGCCCCCATAGTGCTGCCTGGGCCCCCATTGCCTGCCCGCCGCCCCCTATAAAGCTGGCGGCCCCCCAAACGTGCCCGTGGCCCCCCTTTTCTGCCTGTGGCCCCCCATAATACCCCGCTGAGCCCCCCCGCTGTCGTGGCCCCTAGCTGTCTGTGGCCCTAGTGTCTGTGGCCCCCGTCGCGCCTGTGGCCCCTGTAGCCGCCTGTGGCCCCTGTACGGCCCCTGAGCCCGTAGCTGCCCCGGCCCCGTACGCCTGCCTGAGTCCCCGTAGCTGCCTGAGTCCCCGTACGTGCCCGGTCCCCCTACGCCCCGCCCTGAGCCCCCTAGCTGCCCGGCCCGACGCTGCCCTGTGGCCCCATACCCCCGCTGGGTAACCCTGCCCGTGGCCCTATAGCCGCCGTGGCCTTATAGCCTGCTGTGGCCCCATACGCCTGGAGATGCCTGCCTGAACCTAGCTTTATTTGCTGGCCCCCGCTTATCGTGAGTGCCCCTTATTTAATTACCTGTTAAGGGGCAATATTATTACCTGCCCGATGAGAGGGATATCTATATACCTGTCTGATAGGGGACTTATATACCCTTTTTAAGGAGTTTTGGAAATGTGAGGAATTAAGATTTTTGTGTCAATCCTCGGGGCGGTTTGGGGGGGCAATTGGATGAAGGTGGAACGGGTGGAAAAGGAAAAGGGAAAGGGGAGAGTGATCAGAAATGATGTCTGGTGGTTATAAATTAACTGCAGTGTTAATCATTTTGTTGCAGGGTTAAAAAAATAGTATTCCCCCTTATGGGCCCCTTTTGGCGGTGGTATATGAATAGAGCCTGTTTAGCTGATAGTCAATGTGGGGGTGGTTTTGGGCGGGTTTGGCAGGATTTTTGATCCCCAGTGTAATGTTTTGGGTTTGGTTTTGTGGAGGGTTTTTTAGTAACAATCTTCGCTGTAGATTTGCTATGTATCGGGGATTTTTTGGTTTGTTTTTGGGGTATTAACGGTCTACGGAGGGGGGATTTTGAAAATGAAATTTGTCAGGGTGATTTTCATTGTGCGTGATGCTGAGGAGATGGAGGGGCTAGTGGGATAGCAGAAAAATTTTGTGAAGACCCGGCGGGGGTGGGGTTTGTGTATGGTGGGGGGGGGGTATTTTTTTTGAGAGGAGGGGGGGGGGGGGGGGCCCATTGGGTGTATCGCCCCGGGCACCAAAAATGCCTTTTTCCCCGGCCCCGTGTTCATGCTAACCCTACGAACAAACACTTTCCTCCACATTTTTTTCACTTTCTTTTTCTGCTTTTCTCCCTGAAAAATAGCACCAGGCCTGCCATGCCCAGTGGCCCTTTAAAGTTTCCTTTGCTTTCCTGTGGCCATTAAAATGACATCTGAATGTATGCTTTGACTAGATGGCAATGCAGGATCTAATTTTCGGTGTTTTTAGCCCTAGATTCTAATTTATAGAACATTGGGAAATTATTAAAGATATTTTTAATTTTGGTCCATAGTAGCAAAATTTTCTTGACTTTTTTTACCATGAAGACTATATAGATAGAAAATGTCTTTAGCTGGGAAATTTTTAAAGAAATTCGACCCAGTATTAAACCCTTTAAAAAAAAGGCTGCTGTTCAGAGGGGTGCAGGGGGTAAATGAAAAAAATTTTGTATTTTTATTCAATTGCATTTTTCTTACAAAGACAAGGAAGGGCTGGGGGCAAGTAGAAAATAAGTAACTCTGCCAAATATGTGATGTAAAAAAAAAAAAAGATAAAAAAAATCCTGAAATTTTCTAATAATATCCTATGTAGTCTAGTCTAGAGATCTGGCATTAACTTCAACAGAACAGAATCCAGATTTCCTTTAAAAAAAAAAGTAAACAAGTCCGACTATCTTGATGTAAGATGTTCTAGATGTTCTGCAATGAATGTAAATCAGTAATGTGAGATAAAGTGATGTAATTACCAGGAATATAATGTTTTAATTATAGTAACGAAGGAACAGAAGGTTTGAATTTAGAGCTGATTTCTCCTCGAGCGGCATGAATGCTTGTTCTCGAATGAGTCTGCAAAGAGGAAACTGTCAAATGTAACTATTACAGAATGTTAATCTAAAACATGGGACTACTGAAAGCCCCAGAATGACCCTTTAACAATGCTCAGTTTATTCTGGGTGGCTATGAAATTGCCTTGACTCTTGCTCATTTCCCAATAATTACTGATAATTGTTCCATTCAAAACCAAGAGAAGGAACAACGGGCTCTTTCAAAGGACTGGGAGAAAACTTTGTCCAACAGCAGTCCTTTCCGTTGTGAGGTGAGAGGAAGTGTGCAAGAAATTACATCCACAACATGATAGAATTATAATTCACTTTGATACTGATGGACGGGTAGAGGGATACCTATGTTGCTACCTATAGCAAAATGAAATATCTCAGTTCTACTTTTGTAATGTCACAATGACAATAATAAAGAGAAACCTCAGAAGCCATTGATGGATGGTTTACAGGGAGGGGTGAGAGTTTGGGAAGTTTGGGGAACATTTAAAAGACCACCCACACCGCCCAAAACCACAAACACCAACCCACCAATCATTCTCCTTTGAGGAGTTTCCTAAAAATTCTGTTATTTTACCCCTTTTTATGAAAGCTGACTGATAACCAATTTTCAAATACAAGTTCTAAAGATGGGCTATCTACATAGAGGGGCAGAGGTAGTAGTTCCACTTGGACCTATAGACCCCTCTGCCATATAAGACCTCAGTTAGAGCTTTTTTTTCCCCTTTGGGTTTGTAGCGCCATATAGCATTTCCCTATCCCTTTTCAACATTCATATAAGACCTCAGTATTATAAAAGGCTAGATGGGGGCTTGTTTTCAGATTTTGTATGTAGTCCTAACTGCGTCAAATTATGCCAAAGATGTGGTCATCCAGCTTTCATGAACCTTTGCATGGCTAATGTCATAAAGGGTTGTTTCAAAATTCAATAATGCTCAACAGTCATTCGGGAAGGATATAAAAGAAAAGAAAAAAAACACAGCAAGATGACCCAGAAGATGACATCTTATTCATTGTTCACATTATCCTGCACCTATTCACAGGCTGTAGTGGTCTCTGCCAGGACATATAACGTGTAACTGCTGAGGCCTGTGATTGGCTGCAGTGTCACATAACCACTGACATCTTCATCCGGAAGCAGCGATGGAGCTGGATAGAACAGGTTTTCTTTCTATTTTATATCATCCCTAAATGACTAATAAGCATTATTGAACTTTGAAACACCCGTTTAGGTTCTACAGTAATGAATACACTCCACCCATGTCAATAGGTGTGTGTCAGTAAGTAATAAAGTGACATGAAGTATTAAAAATATTTAAAAAATATAAAAATGTTAAGTAAAAAAATATAAAAAATAAACATAATTGGGTTTGACTTTGTTTTAAAGTTCAAGTATTAAATCTAAAATACTTTTTTTTTCCTGGTGAAAAAATATAAAAAAAATGAACTGAAGGTTTTTAATTAACTTGCCTCCCAAAGAAATGGAATATAAAGTTCTATGTTCACCAAAATAGTGGCGCTAAAAATGACCATTCAACCTGTAAAGAAAACTAACCCTCACACAGATCCATTGATGGAAAATTTAAAAAGTCTCCAAAAAATGGCTTATGCAAAGCAAATGTATTAAAAATGAGGTTAATTTTTCTAAAAACAAAAACTGGTATTCCCTCCCTGTTTCAAACCCCGACAATGTTCAAAACCTTTCCGCTCCCCCTCCACCACCCCCCTCCCCATCTCTCTTCAGCAGAGATTTGCCACCTTACTTTTTAATTTAAGTCAATTTTTTAGAAAAGCTTCCCCCCACCCCAAACCTGTCTATCTCTTTCCCGTCCCCCACTCCATTCCCGCTCTTCTCCCCCCCCTATTTTCCCTTTCCCCATTTCATGAAGTCCCCCCACCTTTTACTTTTCCAAATCCAACCTCACAAACCTGTAAACTTGACCCACTCCATCCCACCCACCCCAACCCCCTAACTTCTACACCCAGCCCCACCCTCTCGTCAAACCAATCAAACCCCCCCCCCTTTCCCCCCCCCTTTTAAAAACCCCCCGACCACCCCCCAAACCAAAAAACCCCACCCTTTACCCCCTCCTCAACCCAACCCCCCCATTTAAAACTGTTCCCTTTCCCTCTAAACCCTTTTCAAAACCAAAAACCCTTCTTTCTTCAAACTTTCCTCCATTAATTTCCACCAACTCTCTCCTTGACCCTGCAATCTGGCTTCCGACCCCCCCATCTACAAAACCCCCCTAACCAAAGTCCCAACGACCTAGAAACTGCCAAAGCTCACGCCCTACTCTGTGCTTTCCTCCTAGCCTGCCCTGCCTTTAAAACCATGTCGCCCCCCACTCCTCTTCAACCTCTCCCCCCCGGCATCACGGCTTGGCCTTTCCCGGATATCCTCCTCTCACTGATGGGAAATTCAGCGTCTTCACTACGCACCACCCCCCTCCTCTTGCCCGCCCTTTTTGGGGTTCCCCAGGGGTCTGTCCGGGCCACTACTTTTTTCTATTTAACTATTGGGGGGGTAAATAATAGCATCGCAGGCTTTATTACCCCTGTATGCTGACGCACCAACTTCATCCCCGGCCCAGATTTTACCTCTCTACTCCCCCGGATCCCTGACTGCTTTCGCCCATATCCTCCACTTTTCCCACGTCTCCTGAAGTTAAACGTGGAAAAAACTAAAATTTCATCATCTTTCCACCGTCCCACTCCTCCTCCCCTGTTTCCTCTATCACAGTCGGGGTACACTCTCCACCGCTTACAAGTCCCCGCTTGGGGATAACCCTTGACCCAATCTGCCCTTAAAAAGCACATCCAAACCCTACCTCCACTGCCCCCTCCACCTAAAATATCCCCCCGTATCCGTTCATTCCTTAACTTCGAAAGCACAAAAATGCCGTCATGCCCTCGTCACTCACGCCAGATATTGCAACATCCTTCCTGCCCCCTCCCAGCTAGCCCCCCTCCCCTCCAATCCATCCTTAATCTGCTGCCCGTCTGATTCACCTCTCTCCCGATACTTCCCCCCACTCCCCCCTGCCAAACCCTCATGGTTTCCCCCTTTCCAGGAATCCCGTTCAATTAGCAACCAACCACAAGGCTCTCCATGCCCTCCCCTCCAACATCTTTCTTAATCTCCAAAAATCCCCGCCGCAACCTGCTCCCCCAGGGGCCCTTTTTCTCTGCCTCCCCTTATCAGCCCCCCACAACCTTCCAAAACTTTTCCCCCCCCTTCCCCACCTCTGGAACTCACTGCCCCCAACAAATCAAACTCTCCCACTTCCCAGCCCCAAAAAAACCGAAAAAACCCCCTTTTTCAGGTTTTCCTTACACAACAATAACCCTGTGTCATACACTATCACAACCATGTTGCCCTCCCTTGTTCTTCCCCCCTTCCTTTTAAGTGTAAGCCCTCACGGCAGGGACCTCCTCCTTCTGTACCAGTTGTTATTTGTAACTTGTCACCTTGTACTTGTTTGACCTATGTTATGTATGAAACCTGAATGTACAGCGCTCTGGAACCAAGGGCGCTCAAAAAATAAATAATAATAATAATAATATATAACACATATAGAAATACACACAATATAAGCCTTACAACGCAAAAACAAGCCTTCATACAGCAGTGTCAAAAGAAAAAAAAATATGACATTTGGAAGGCAGGAATGAAAAAACTATAATGTTCCAACAATCTTGTCAAGAAGTGGATAAAGGGGGGTTTTGAAGACTACTTCAAGCTTCCCTCCATTTTCCATGTCCAGTGTGCATGTACTACATAAATTAATTTCAATGCCGTTTTATCTATTTGTGCTCATTAAATGCACTAAAATGTATTGCTTTTTTTAAGGATTTTTTTGGCATGCAATAGCAACAGATGCATCTGAATAAAATATCCCAATGAACAAAGAAAGTGTCTCTAAAAGCAAACATATTAGAGATGTGTTAGGTCTCACACGAGACAAAGGTCTTAAAATGTACTCATTCAAGAGCAGTATTGCCTTGAATGAATGACAGAACAGCTGCATTATTCAGGGTGGTCATGCACTCCAAGGCTCAGAGATATTAAGCGTCTTATACCGCCTCCTAAGTGGTATTATCCTTTATTATAAAGCACCATCATTTATTACAGCACTACAGGAGCAATTCATTAGCACTGGTCCCTGTGCAACAAAAGCTAGCAATCTAATTTCCCAGCCTCTCACAAGAGGATCAGTTTAATTTTAATAAATCTCAAATGCCCAATGCAAATATAGGAAGAATATTCAAGTGGCAGGTAGAATGTACAGCGGCCAAGGTTAGAACTAATCTGTTCTGTGTAGACTAGTGGTTGGATTTTCTATTGAGGTCTATGGTGATGGTTTATAGTTTATGGTTTATTTCAAACTGATTCCAAATCCAAAATCAGTTATAAAAAAACAACTATAAATCCTTGCCATGTAGACGGGCCCTTAGTAAGCCCTCATGGAGGTATACAAAATCATTATGTATGGTCACTGATATATGGGCTCTACTATCTGACTTAGGTGCACACACCGTTATTACCTATGTTCCAGATATCTCTCGGGGTACCATGAATAAAGGTATCTTGACAGTTAGTGCAACATAGCTGCAGCTGACCAATATACTTTTGATGTAGGGAATAATGCTGTGTGAACCCAACCTTAAATTAGTAAATTGCTCATACTGATGTTTGAATATAATTATATAATTTTTGAACATTACTACAGTATATGCTTGGGTTCTGTATGACACCTCAACATGTCAATAACAATTCTTTGGACATTGTAAGCCCCCAATCCATCCAGTAACATCTACAAAACCACCCGGAAACATGAAATTTGTGGCACGCTTGCTCCTTTGGGTCTTAGGACAAAAGAGGATGGATGCGTAGGTAAAAATGAGCCTCGCAGCAAGAATCAATAAAACTCTCAGGTGACAAATATTGCAACTTAGGGCATAATAGGGTGGTGTTTATTCCTTTTTGTACAACCCTTGAACCTAAAACTGCACCCCTTGTTTGCAAACAGCTGCTTTTGTGCAGAGTGATAAAAATGTTTTTTGTCATCCAACAGCAAAAATGATTGGGCCTTCTCTCTTTAAGGGCACTTTAGGTGTAGTATGAGCTGCCTGAATGACACATACTGTATGCGCTTAACTGCAGCCGCAAGAATTGCTGTAAGGCTTCCTCCAATATGGTAGTATGGGTGTAGTTAGGCAATAATGATACCCTTTCGTGTACCACAAGGCTATGTTCACACAGGTTATTTTGGGACGCATTTCGCCACGTATGGAGAGCGTACTGCGCTCTAATACGAGCGAAATGCGTCCAAATCATTACAGTACTCCACAGTTCTCATAGAGAACTATGGATTACACCTCCTCTCCCCGCGTATACAATACGATCGTATTGTACGCGCGGGGACAGAGGCGTAACTTCAAGCTCTTGGGCCCTGGTGCAAAAAGTGAAATGGGGCCCCCCAGTTACCATGCACCATTTACAATACTGATATCTTCTTATGTGGCAGGAGGGCATTTGGGTCCCCTCAGGCTGCTGGGCCCGGTAGCGACTGCTACCGCTGCACCCCCTGTAGCTACGCCCCTGCGCGGGGAGATCATTGACATGTCATTTATTCACAGCGCTTACACGCCGCGAGTAATGAATGTCTATGGGGCCGGCGGGCCGATCGCCGCGAGCTCCTGAAGTCCCAGCGTAATTGCAGGGTGTACTGTACGCCCTGCAATTAGCCATGTGAACATAGCCTAAAGACGTAGAAGGAAAAGAAAAGAGGCGGCACCGAGTAGGCAGGCGCAAATCGTGTTGTGTAGACAGCTGTAATATTAATTGACACAGAATAGTGTCTTTTTAGTTTTCTCTTAGGTTTTTATTTTAAGTTCTGTTTTAAAGATTATCATAAATAAAAAAAACGAGGATTTAAGCTACACCCTGCCATGGACTCTGCTTTGAACGGGCTAGCACTGTTTTTTCCCCGTCTCCTGCCTCTTGTATCTGTACCTGAGAAATAAGGAGAGGATACTCACAGATTCTTGTAGGCGTTGGTTTTTCCTCTGTAGGCAATATAGCTCAATAGTTCTAACCTAAAGGGACAGTCCTTAGTTACAAAGTCCCAGAACTCTATGGATGGCGATCACTTGCAGCACTGACATTGCCTCTTCTCTTGAATTCTGTCACTCTGGTGCACAAACACAGTGGGACAGATTTATCAAGGCAGTTACGCCAGAATTCTGGCTCAATTGGTGCCAAAAACTAGCTTTTCGCCACATTTACTATGTGTTTTAGACAGTTTCAGGCGTTTCTGCGCCGCGTCCGACAAAATGAGCGTGGCTTCATAAAAGTGGCCGTGGTTTCTCAGAAAGTGGGCGTGGCTTAGATGCGACAAGAAATGCGCCAGGATGTGCGACCAAATTCTGGCGTAAATGTAAGCCAACTTAAAGATGGTGCAATCTGAGACTGACAGTTCTAACCTGCACCAGAATTTATCAACACTATGATAAATTTGGCGCATTTTAAGACTGTCTAGTCTAAGTTTACACTGTCTAAAAGTAAGACCCTTTTGATAAATCTGCCCCAGTCTCTTGTGCGCCTCGGTCAACTATAGCTTAGTTATCCCAAAGCACTGCTCCTGCCCATAGCACCAACCTATCTTAAACAACTCCAACCAAGCTGGCTCCCCTCTCTTTCTGCCTCTTAGTAGAAGCAGACTGTATGACCAACAGCACCTGATCCTCAGAAGCTACAGAGCAATTAATTGATATTACTGCTGAGGGTCCACCACCAGTTCTTGCAGGCCAATGACAACAACAACTTTAAATCACAAATATATCCATATAGAGACTCCAGCTAAACCAGTCCCACCAGAGCTTGTGGGAGGGTATGGCATCTCCAGAGCCATTGGCCATAATTTACAGTAAAGATAACATAGAGTAGGTAGTAAAATACATTTTGGTCCTCTCTCCCTCTGTACCAGTTGTTAGTCATCTATTGTTACCATTGTACTTTTTTTTGACTTATGTTATATATGTAACCCCCTTGAATGTACAGCGCTCTGGAATGAATGGCACTCTAAAATATATTGTAATAATAATAGTATCTACATTTACAATTAAACCTCAGTCCAGGTCAGGTTCTTTATAAGTAGCACAAGCTGCCCACTCTCATGCTCATAGAGAATAATATGCCATGTGATACCCAACTTGAGGCCTTACTACAAAATATCTGAGGGACAATAAACTCACTAGCCCTCCCCATGCCAGAGCAACATGATAGGACCTAATGAGCAAAAAACATGTATAGCAGTCACAGTCCTATACCATCTAAGAGTCTGACAAGAATCTGCTGCGTAAAAGAGATAAATACCTCAAACTCAAAAACCATCCAACCTTCCACAACCTTCACTGAAGAAGACATCTCAATGATTTACTGGGATTTAATTTTTTTTATTTTGGAGGCAAATTCTCTATAAAGTGTTTTTACTTTCCTTTTAGAAGTCAGTACAAATCTACAAGTGTAAGATACAGATATAAAACCATACAGTATTCTATGAAATGTATCATGGAGGCATCGCCATACAGGAGAGTGACTGAGGTCATATTCCTAGGCCCTTTCTGTTCAGAGAAACGTCTGTTTCATAATGCGGCCATCTGTTCTACATTCCAATAGAAAGTACAAGAATCATTGTTCCATGGACCAGGCAGAAAGTATGTGAATAATTTGTTGATGATTATGTATTGATTACTGCAAAGTATGGCCCAGTGTTGGGACCTAACATGACCTCATTGTGTCCTTCCTCAGGATTTCTGAGCAGAAGTCTTGCCCTTTGTCGGGAAGTCATCACATAGCTCAAACATTTAAGAGGTCTGAAATCTGAGCCTCCTACGAATTAATCCTTAGAGCTTTTCCTCTACATTTTTTGTATATTGTTTCTATAATTAACTGAAGCAAAGTGAAATTTTCAACAAAATCTGTAAGACGTTTGATTATGCTCATACATCTTTTATAATGCTAATATGAATCATAAAAACTTTATTTTTATTTCATCTTAAACATGTTATTTTCCATTTTTTATGGAATGTGGTGTTTTTTAATACTAAAATGGTAATAGATGTTGTAGCAGTTCTGGTAGTGGTATTAGTGGTAGTAAAAGTGGTAGTAGTACTGGTGTTGAAAGTAGTAGATGTAATAGTAGCAGTATAGTTGTAGTAGATGTAATAGTAGCAGTACAGTCTCCTCTGGTGGGAATCTCACCATCCCACTAATTTGAAGAGGTGAATACCTAAGGGGCAGTACCTTAGAATCTGTAGAAACTGCTCCAGGATTCAGGATTTCTATCTACAAGCGAATGATCTACGTGATAGATTTCTGGAAAGAGGGTATCCAATGTCGACCCTAAAACCAGCTTTTAGGAATGCATTACTAAAAGATAGGGATAGTCTATTAAATACTAAAGACACCAAGAAAGAGGACTCAACAAAATTCAGGATAGTTGGTACTTTTGATGACTGAAACAACGAAGTCATAAAAATTTTACGTAAATACTGGGGAATCCTAAAGATGGATGTGGATCTATGTGACCATTTATCAACAGGACCGCAGGTATAATATAGGAGAGGCAGATCCTTAAGAGACAGATTGGTCAGAAGTCATTATATCCCACCCAAACCAGAAGGAACTTGGCTAGACCGAAAACCACTCGGTATGTTTAGGTGTGGAAGGTGCATTTTCTGCAATTTTGTATGCCAGACACAAGAGTTTATGAGCAATGTAACAGGCAAGACCTACACAATTCGTGATTTTCTAAATTGCCGCTCCCAAGGGGTTGTGTACCTCTGCAATTGCAACTGCGGGAAGCAATAAATAGGCAAGACGATCAGGCCCGTGAAGGTGCGAATTGGTGAACACTTTGGAGATATAAAACATAGACGAGAGACTCCCATCTTGAGACATATTTGGCAGGAACATGCAGGAGACTCATCTGAACTAAGGTTTATATGCATTGAGAAAATTAATACCACAACTAGAAAAGGTAACATTGATAAGAAATTATTGTGTAAGAAGACAGAATGGACGTATCGTCTGAAGTCCATGCAACCGGAAGGATTGAATGAGATGTTATACTTTGGCTGCTTTATTTGAGGTATTTTCTCTGTTGCATCTATTTCATGTACCTATGGCGTCATATATATGAGTATGGGTTGTCTTTGCATCAGGGCGAGAATAGCCTGACAACCATTTCTAATCTTCGAGATAACATCTTTTTTGTCATCAAACATTATGACTCTCTGTTTGGACAGACTATACCGACTGGGATGTCCTCCCTTTGACAGCTTGGATTATCTTAATAATGGTCCTTGGTTGCTGGATTGGGGTAGTGTCATCATTATTATCAGTGTCTTACTTGACTTATACAACTTAGAGATATACAGAGCTTATACACGAAATACGTTATGTAGAGAACGCTGTTTAATCGTATGTGTACTTCCATTACAGAGGATTGAGATTTAGTATTTGATCTCCGTGGGGGTAACCTACCTTAATTTATAGTAAGACACAAGATAAATAATGACTGCTCCTGAGTTTAAATCATTGCACATATTGGAGATTGGGTGCCAGGCTGCCACGGCAGCGGTAAACCAACGCGCATGAAGTTTCAATCTGAGGATGCGCTTGGTAACAGGCGCCCGGTTACCATGGTAGCAGTAAATTGACGCGTGCGCAGTACTGAGTGAAGGACGCGGAAGCTTTGTGCATGCTCGTGAACGAGCGTCTGGTTGTCGTGACAACAGTATACCGGCGCATGCGCAGTTGGAACTTGAGGACGCCGTGAGATCTTGAGCGGGATGCGGAAGTATTACACAAGCTCTAATACGAGCGTCCAGTTGCCTCGACAACAATACACTGACGCATGCGCAGTAGAAATTTAAGAACGTCATAAGATCATGGGCGAGCATGGTGAGTTTTACCACTCTAGGGCAGGCTATTTAAGGGAGGATTTTACCTTGGTTAGATTGTCATCAAGCTTTAGGGGGCAAACATCACTGCCGATTACTCTGCTGTGCATATCATTGCCAATTCCCCTGATGAACCCAGCTTTATCATACTGGGGGAAACGTGTCGGGATAAAAGGAAGACGATGGAGCTACATCTAAGGTCGTATGTTGATTTGATAATAACACGATCTTGCTACTAAGATCTTTCTCATCAGTAGACCTAAGTCATTTTGATGGTATAAAATCCCTAGTCTGATTGACCATAAATGGTTTCTGATTGAACATGAATCTCAGATTTGCATGACTATGTTTTGCATGTTTTTCTAGGGTGATGATAAATATGTATTCCTGCTAATAATAGTTATCTATGAAGCATATTATTGCCTGTTTTAGGTAGAAACGTGACACATTTGCTTCTTGATCAAATATCTACATCTGAGATAGGTCAGGGAGAGGACAGTTATTTTGATAAGGTGAGCCTCCATACGGTGGGGCCGTCCTTTTCGGGACGATTACCCCATCTGTCCATAGGACATTGTAGGGTCTGCTGAGGGAAAGACATATGGATATATTAAGGGATTATTTGTGATCTAGGTAGTGTTTTTTGTTTTTCTTGGGTGTGATATTTTTGTAAGTTTTTTATTGGTAATTTAATAAAAGGTAGATTTTAGACTTGGTGTTTCAATTTCAGTGATTTTTTTTTTTTCAGGTAGTGATAGTAATAAAAAATGGAACAGTAGCAATAATGGTAGTGGTACCGGTGGTAGTAATAGTTCTAGTGGCAGTTATAGTAGTAGATATAATAGTAGGAGTTCTGGTAGTAATAGATGCAATCGTAGCAGTAATGGTAGTGTAAAGGTGATAGTAATTGTGGTAGTATTAATAGTACTAATAGTGATTGTAGTAGATGTAATAGAAGCAGTACTGGTAGTGGTAGTAATGGTAATAGATGTAACAGTAGCAGTAATGGTAGTGGCAACGGTGGTAGTAGTAGTGTTAATAGGTAACACTAGTAGTGTAAGTAATAGATGTAATAGTATCAGTAATAGTAGTGGTAATGTTGGTAGTAGTAGTGGTAATAGTAGTGGTAATACTAGTAGTGTAAGTATTATATTTAATAGCAGCAGTCATGGTAGTAGTACTGATGGTAGTAATAGAGGTAGCAGTAGTACTGGTAGTGATAGCAGTAGATGTAATAGTAGGAGTACTGGTAGTGGTAGTAGTTGTAATAGATGTAATAGTAGCAGCAATGGTAGTGGTACTGGTGGTAGTAATAGTGGTGGTAGTAGTAGTACTGATAGTGACAGCAGTAGATGTAATAGTAGCAGTAATGATAGTGGTGACAGTGGTATTGGTAGCAGAAAGGTAATAGTAGAGGACATCTTATTTGGATCAATGTAAAACTCTATCAAGCACAACTACCTTGTGCTTGGTAGAAAGGTTTGCACAGGAGAATTCTAAGATATTTTATTATACTTTATTCCAGGATGGCCCAGATGGTGAAAATAGTTGTATCCTGTATTTACAAAGAATATTGCACTCCCAATATATAAGTTTTCATTATCCACTAAAAATTCCGTATCTAGTACTGTTCATCTTCATCAGCCTATCAAGTCCGAATTCAGTGTCAGTGTGTAGTCAGGGACCTAGGTATAGTCCTATAAGATCCAGAAAAAAAATCACCACCCATAGTTCCCCAGATGGTAGCAATCCCTCCACACAGTAATAATACCTCCATTTTGTGCCCCACACAGTAAAAGTGCCCCTCCCTAAAAAGTCATAGTGCCACTTTTAGACCCCACAGAACAATAATGTTCCTTGTAGGTCCTAATAGTAGTAATGCCCCCACACAGTAGTAGAGCATCTTTTGTACCCACATACACTAATAATGGCTGTACTCAAATGCCCCAGTTTGTGCCCCAAGATGATACAGTTACAGTTTTAATATCAGCACTCGTCCAAGAATTCGGCACTCGCCACTCCCTTCATGATACAGTCAAGGGTCCATCCCCTAAGTCACCGTGAAGCTCAGGTTTTCTGGTCTATAACTACAAGATTATTACATTCCCCAAACCCAACAAAATTCGGCCCTTTGAAGCCCCCACTAGTGTTACATTTTATTTTGTAAATGGGGACTTTAAAAAACTTTTTTAGTCTTATGTAGAAAAAACTGTCTAGCGTAAGGCGTTTTCACACGAATAATTGCAGGGGTAAGGGCGTACCCCGGGTTTTGGGGAGTGCGCAAACACGCGTTCTACTGTGATGGGGGGGGCCCGGGCACCCCGCTGGCCCCATGACTTCATTACTACCCCGTGTATTTGTGCAAGTATTGACATTCATTTATCTCCAGCGGCGTACAAAAATCGTATTGTACGAGGGGGAAGGGGGCGTAATCCTAGTTCTCTATGAGAACTGTGGATTCCCGAATTTTGGCAAGCATCCGCTGTTTTAGAGGAAATTTTCAATCTAAATCTGCCGAAATTACCCCATGTGAACATACCCAAAGCCTTTTCCCCTTTTTGGGCACTTTTTTTCCCCCGTACTCCGGCACTCCCCTTAAAGAGGGCCCCCCCCTGAAATTTGAGCTCTGATCGGTTGTCTTAGCTCTGATTTGGTTCCTGGGCAACAAAACAGTCTTATGTTTAAAAAGTTTTTCATACAAGGGCCTTTATATACTTGCGAATAAGAATTTTTTCACAATATTTTTTTTTCCGTAATCTAGAACATAGGGATCAAAACAAGGGGCCCACTTTAATCACCCCATAGGGGGGCAAATAGAAGGCCCACAGTAAATGTACAAATAGGGGGTCAAACAGAACGCCCCATGACATCTAAACATGGGGGCAAACAGAAGGGCCCCCCACGTACTCTAAACCCTAGGGGTCAAACCAAGGCCCACACTGTACATCACAAAAATAGGGGGCAAAAACAAGCCCCCACTGTCATCTCAACATAGGGGCAAACAAAAGGCCACACTGACATCAGAAAAAAGGGCAAACACAAAGGCCCACATGTAATCTAAAAAAGGGAAACCAAAGGGCCCAATGTACATCTAGAACTAGGGTCAAACAAAAACCCACACTGTACATTAAAACATAGGGGGGCAAAAAAGAAGGGCCCCCTGTACATCACAACTAGGGGAAAAAGGGCCCCCCTGTAACAGAACATAGGGGTCAAACAGAAGCCCCCCTGTTTAATCTGAACATAGGGGTCAAACAGAAGGCCCACACTGTACATCTACAACATAGGGGTCAAACAGAAGGCCCACACTGTACATCTAGAACATAGGGGTCAAACACAAGGCCCACACTGTACATCTAGAACATAGGGGTCAAACACAAGGCCCACACTGTACATCTAGAACATAGGGGTCAAACAGAACGCCCACACTGTACATCTAGAACATAGGGGTCAAACACAAGGCCCACACTGTACATCTACAACATCGGGGACAAACACAAGGCCCACACTGTACATCTAGAACATAGGGGTCAAACACAAGGCCCACACTGTACATCTAGAACATAGGGGTCAAACACAAGGCCCACAATCTTATTTTATGTGGCTCGTGATGGCACAACAAAAGAGGCTCCCGTAGTTACGTTTCATACAGTCTTACGGAAACATTCGACCCTTTGAGGTCAAACATTATTCTAACGTGGCCCTCAATGAAAATGAGTCTGACACCCCCTGATCTGGAAGAGTAATACTGCATAATATAAACCTCTGCTTTTATGGACATTAGTGTAAGGATAAGAGAGTAAACTATAAAACTATAAAACTTCATCCCCGGATGAAGCTCAAGGCGAAACGCGAATTGGGATGCGTGAATGCAACATTTACCCCCAATTTGTATATGGGATTATCCAGAATCTGTTATTATTTCATTCAAGGTCGGGTATTTATATTACTGTAATAATATAGTTTATTTATATAATGTTACTTCTGTATAATGACCAACTATACTCTAGACCTTGATATGTACTAGGAGAGGTGGGCTTTGCTGTCACGCTTTTTGCGTTATTATTGCCATTATTTTTAGATATGTTTTTATCCCAATAAAATTTCAGTAAAGTTTGGGATTTGTGTAAACTTTTGTGGTGGTTTCTATAGTTATAGGTAGTCCCCGGCGCCGCCGCTATCCGCCGCCGCCGCCGATCGTTAGGGTCCTAAGCCGCTACCAGTCGCTAAGCTATCGGCTTAGCGGCTTAGGACCTTGGCGACGGAAGCGGTGGCGGGACTAACTGTATGTGCGTCCGCCGGACGCACATACAGTTAGATGCTTCAGCGGAGCAGAGAGCTCCGCGGAGTAATCTGTGGTCGCAGGCAGGATGCAGCTCTGTGCGCGCCGGAGTGCACAGCCAGGCGGCGTGCGCGTCATCACGCTGCCCGCGCGCGGCCTGGTGACGTCACGCCGCTGAAGAAAAGACCGGGAGCAGCGACAGCGACAGCGGCGGGGAGCGAGGTCAGGTAAGTGCTGTCAGGGTATTACTTTTAATTAGCGCTATTCATGCTGGGGGCCTATTATCTACTGTCATATGTGCAGGGGGGCTATTATCTACTGTTATATGTGCAGGGATGGGGGCTATTATCTATTGTTATATGTGCAGGGGAGGGGGCTGTTATCTACTGTTATATGTGCAGGGGGGGCCTATTATCTACTGTTATATGTGCAGGGGGGCCTATTATCTACTGTCATATGTGCAGGGAGGGGAGCTATTATCTATTGTTATATGTGCAGGGAGGGGGGCTATTATCTACTGTTATATGTGCAGGGAGGGGGCTATTATCTACTGTTATATGTGCAGGGAGGGGAGCTATTATCTACTGTTATATGTGCAGGGGGGGCCTATTATCTATTGTTATATGTGCAGGGAGGGGGCTATTATCTACTGTTATATGTGCAGGGAGGGGGGCTATTATCTATTGTTATATGTGCAGGGAGGGGGCTATTATCTATTGTTATATGTGCAGGGAGGGGGTGCTATTATCTACTGTTATATGTGCAGGGAGGGGGGCTATTATCTACTGTTATATGTGCAGGGAGGGATGCTATTATCTACTGTTATTTGTGCAGGGAGGGGGGCTATTATCTACTGTTATATGTGCAGGGAGGTGGGCTATTATCTACTGTTATATGTGCAGGGAGGGGGGCTGTTATCTATTGTTATATGTGCAGGGAGGGGGGCTATTATCTATTGTTATATGTGCAGGGAGGGGGTGCTATTATCTACTGTTATATGTGCAGGGAGGGGGGCTATTATCTACTGTTATATGTGCAGGAAGGGATGCTATTATCTACTGTTATTTGTGCAGGGAGGGGGGCTATTATCTACTGTTATATGTGCAGGGAGGTGGGCTATTATCTACTGTTATATGTGCAGGAGGGGGGCTATTATCTATTGTTATATGTGCAGGGAGGGGGGCTATTATCTATTGTTATATGTGCAGGGAGGAGGGCTATTATCTATTGTCATATGTGCAGGGAGGGGGCTATTATCTACTGTTATATGTGCAGGGAGGGGGGCTATTATCTACTGTTATATGTGCAGGGAGGGGGGCTATTATCTACTGTTATATGTGCAGGGAGGAGGGCTATTATCTATTGTTATATGTGCAGGGAGGGGGGCTATTATCTATTGTCATATGTGCAGGGAGGGGGGCTGTTATCTATTGTTATATGTGCAGGGAGGAGGGCTGTTATCTATTGTTATATGTGCAGGGAGGGGGCCTGTTATCTATTGTTATATGTGCAGGGAGGGGGGCTATTATCTACTGTTTTATGTGCAGGGAGGGATGCTATTATCTACTGTTATATGTGCAGGGAGGGATGCTATTATCTACTGTTATATGTGCAGGGAGGGGGGCTATTATCTACTGTCATATGTGCAGGGAGGGGGGGCTATTATCTACTGTTATATGTGCAGGGAGGGGGGGCTATTATCTACTGTCATATGTGCAGGGAGGGGGGCTATTATCTACTGTTATATGTGCAGGGAGGGGGGCTATTATCTACTGTTATATGTGCAGGGAGGGGGGCTATTATCTACTTATATACGTGCAGGGAGGAGCTATAATCTACCTACATATGTGCTGTGAGGCCTATAAGCTACCTACATATGTGCTGTGAGGCCTATAAGCTACCTAAATATACACGTGCTGTGGGGCCTATAAGCTATCTATATACCTGCTGGGGGACCTAAACCTGCCTATATACCTGCTGGGGGACCTAAACCTGCCTATATACCTGCTGGGGGATCCATAACTTGCCTATATACCTGCTGGGGGACCTAAACCTGCCTATATACCTACTGGGGGATCCATAACTTGCCTATATACCTACTGGGGGATCCATAACCTGCCTATATACCTGCTGGGGGACATACAAACTACAGACCTACCTACTGGGAGATATATAAAGTATATAACCACCTACTAGAGGACGTATAACTTACTGGGGGACCCTATTACCTTCACTGGGGGACACATAATTTACTGCGTGTGAAGTCGCTAACAGTCGTTAAGCCGGTTGTTAAGGCCTCAGCTCAAGTCAGTTGATAAGAGTTAGCAATCGACTCCGCGGACTCCAGTCGGTTGTTAAGCCAGTTGTTAAGGCCTCAAGTCGATTGTTAAGACCTTAGCAATCGACTCCGGGGACTAGTTATAGGTGGTTATTGATTTTCCATTGAGACCACATATATGATTTTGTATGTAGATTGACCCATAATTAATTATAGGTGTTGCAGTAACGTAGATAAACAAGCTCCAGTTTTACTAATAGAACATGGCAGGGAGTGACTCACCTTAGTTGGACAGGGCAGCTGGAGCAATGAGAGCAGAGAAAGGTGGTCAGTCACCTAGAGAAACTTGTGTACACAAGCGGGAGATAATATCTCCCCTGTCTCCCAAACAAAGCAAAATCAGAACAGCAATGTAATTAGTAAAAGTCTTTATTTACCAACATATTTAAAAACGAATCATTGTGGTGACAAAACCCCTTTAAGCCCCTTGGAGAGGTCCACGCAAGGAAGTCTGCATCCCTTCTTTTAATCGGTGGTTAGAATCTATGCAGGGATTCCCCCTACAAAGATCCTACAAAGTACAAACAAGGATGTGAAGGATCTACTAAAGGATTATGGAAAGGAAATTGGGAAAACAAGCACAATACCTCGTGCCCAAGCTAGTTAAGATGTGGTAGTGATAGGGTATGTTCACACGATGTACTGCGGTGCGTATAGTACACGCCGCAGTACATCGTATCTTTCAGGAGCTCGCGCTAATACGCGCGTACTTCCGCGATGCGGGGGACTGGCAGCCCGCTGGCCCCATTGACATTCATTACTCGCTGCCCGTATTCGCCGCAAGTAAGGGTATGTTCACACAGTGTAATTTTGTTGTGCATCTCGCCCGTATTAGAGCGCAAATGTGCGGCGAGATGCGCGACAAAATTATGGAAATCCATAGTTCTCATAGAGAACTATGGATTACACCTCCTCTCCCTGCTCGTACGATCGTATTGTACACGCGGGGAGATAAGTGACATGTTAATTACTTGTGGCGAATACGCCCCTTGAGTAATGAATGCCAATGGGGCTGGCGGGCTGCTGAGAGCTCCTGAAATACACAATGTACTGCGGCGCGTACTATACGCGCCGCAGTACATCGTGTGAACATACTAATTGACATGTCATTTATCTCCCCCGCGCGTACAATACGATCATATTGTACAAGTGGGGAGAGGAGGCGTAATTTATAGTTCTCTATGAGAACTATGGATTACCGTAATGTCGGCGCGCATCTCGCCAGTATTAGAGCGCAAATACGTGGCGAAATGTGCGTTAAGTTTCCGCAGTGTGAACATACCCTTAACCTGCACCAATAAGGATTTCTTATTAACCTTTGTCCCCTCACCTGCCTTATTGAGCTATCCTATGTGTGTTTGTGAAGGATCGACCCAAAATATGAAAGTGGTTAACTGGTGGGAGGCATCACAGTAATGGAGTCAGCATTAGAGATATATGAGTCCTTCATTCACCTATACATACAATACCACTAAAAATTGATGCTGCTCATACTCTGTACCATTACTTTCTCCTCCCTTCTCACATGTGAAATATTGGACAATTCAGAACTCCACAGACTACACTATTTTTGCAACATTTCATCAATTTATTTTCTTTCCCAAAAAAGAAAACGAGGGGGAGACGGAAATCGATGTTTTATAGTCTGTCGGAAGAGGCTGTAGGAGATGATCACACATCTGAGACGGCCCTATCCAGTCCCATTTCCTTCATTCCTTCATATGGGTTTTTTTTTTTGGTAATTCAACGTACATGCTTTTAAGGTTATAACATAAAAACAATGAAGTGCCAAATATGGCGAGGCACAAACAATGAGCCGAGGGCAGGATATCCTGCAGTATCACTTGGTGTGGTGTGACTTTCCCTGATGAACTTATTTCTCCTTTTTTTTTTTCCTCTGCTTTGAACTTGAATTGAAATAATGAGGCGTTATTCCTGATGTACCAATAATTCTTCAGGATAGATTTTCTCGGTTGCAGGATATTTTTAGCTCTTTTGGGCCATCTGTTCTGTATCTCTCTAAATTTCGACTCCTTGCAAATTCTTGTTTATCTGTTCCGTTCTTTGACTGCCCTACATTTAGTCGTGAAAAACAAACCCTATGTACCTGATGTGAAATGGTCAATCAAAGCACCCTGGTTGGTGGTTGGGGGTGGGGGGTAAATTGCTTAAATACTTTCAGCTTTGGAGGTTGGGGGGTGTACTCATTATTTGTGAAAGCAAAGCAGCTTTGTGAAATGATTGCCTGCATTTGGGGAATGTCATTTACTCAAAGCAGTTCTGTCATCTGTTTTCTAGTGATTGACAGTGGCTTGAGAGGTCTTAATTATGACCAAAGAGGTTTTTTTCCCATGCTCATGTTACCTATATCAGTAGGTCTCTATAAGGTTATTCATGAGAGTGTGATAGGGCTGAGCATTGCTCTATCGAACAGAAAGTCCTATTGATTGTGTGTTTGTGTTGGCTGGTTCATAGGTATCATGACCTACAATGAATGTAATGTTCTTTAAACACTGTGATGATTGTAGGCTTAAAACAATATATTCCTACACTGTTTTGTGAACCTATCCTATCTCAGCGGGGAACCATTTACTAGAAGCACAAGGTCTGGCAGTGGTAAACCACAGTAGCTTGTAATGTACACTTACCTTTTAAAATTGGCTTATACATGGAATTAATCTTGACTTTGTAAATACATTATGTATTACTTTTCGCTTAATGATTCTGAGGTTCTTCATAGACTGAACTCCACAGCAGCATTCACAATTCTGCTGATTGTCATTGAAAACAGTCAGCTAGTTGATAGACATGTATAATGATGGTAACTCTCACTTGACCACTTATCGAACATGTGTCTCTATGCCTTATAATGTATCATGTTACACTGTGTTGTATTGTATATTATTGTTGCACCTCGTAGAGTGTAGGCACCTACTTTGTGCATTGTGTAAGAGATGGCGAACTATTGTAGCAGCAGTTTCACCACCACCTGTGTAAATCGGTTAAACCCAGAGCCAAAGTCCTGGATACCATCCCGCAGAAGTGGGAGGTATCAGTCAACAAGGACTATTGAACTGGGGGCCGAGCACTTACTTGAAGGTAAACATTATGGCACCAAGACTTTACACCAGAGCCTGCCCAGAAAAGGGTATTAGGCTATGTTCACACGGCTTAAACTGGGACGTATCTCGCCCCGTATTTTGCGCCGTACTGGGCTAAATATGGGGCAAGATATGTCCCAGTCATTACGGTAATCCACAGTTCTCATAGAGAACTATGGATTACATCTCCTCTCCCTGCTCGCACAATACGGCGAGCGGGGAGAGAAGTGACATGTCAATTATTCACGGCGTATACGCGACGTGAATAATGAATGTCTATGGGGCCGGCGGGTTGCGAGCCCCCGCCCCCGCTCCCGAGCACATGCCTTAATTGCGGGCGAAATACTTTCCGCAATTATTGCCGTGTGAACCTTGCCTTAGACAAATTTATAAAATGTGTTTTGACACTTATGTGTGCAGTTTAAGTGGCATGGCATGCTGAGGGATATATATAGCCCAGAAATTAAGACCTTGTCCTAATAAAAAAAATACATGGTCCTAAAGAAATTATGGTGCGGACTTTGAACTTATAAGTTACCATTGGAGTGTGGACCTATATTCCTCTTTTATTGTGCCTTGTTTCCGTGTTGTTCACTACCAGCTGGTTGAGGATGTGTGTGGGAGACAGGAAGTCTGCTGCACCTATCTACATTTTCTTATACTGCCTTATAATACTCCTGTGCCTGTTGCACAAACTAATAAGGTGAGCTAATCACACACCTGACATCTGCACCATTATCTGAATTGTCCACCCAATGCCCCCTCACCTTCTGTGAAAGTTCCAAAACTGGGTAGGAATGCCCATTTGGAAACAGGATTTGCAAAGTACTCAGAGTATTCACCGGACCTACACATATACTACCCCATGTTTGGACTAGCCCACTGGGAAGCCGGTAATCCCCTGGTAGGCCAAGAGCTCTGCGCATGTTTTGAACTTTGTGTGCACTGTCAGGACATGCATACAGTTGAAAACTATGGCAGAGCAGTGAGCCATAGGCTCTCTATTTTCCCAAATTTTGTAGGCAGCAGGCAAACCCTATGGCCTTCAGAAGTAAGAAGTGCAGGGGGGGCCCGATGTAGAGATGTCATCACACCTCCTGCACCATTGCATCTCCTGGGCCAGAAGCCTAAGGCACTTTGTATTAGACTTCTGATCTAGGAGATGCCAGGAACGTGATGTCTTCACATCGCTCACAAGCTCCCAGAGGTGGTAGTTCTTGAGAAATGGGCAGAGGTGAGTATCTTTTTTATTCATTTTTTTTTATATAGTTACAGGGCGCTCTATACCTGCATACCTGAAGGAGCTTATCTAAACAACCACCCAGAGGGATACCTAGCTAAAGTGAGTCCATATACCTTCCTACAGGGGGCCTATATACCTTGCTAGTGGGGATCTATATACCTACCTATCAGCAGCTTATATACCAACCTACTGGCTGGCCTAGCCTATATGCCTACCTTCTACCTCCTGAAGGTCTACCTATCTACCAACCTACAATGGGCCTATAAACCTACCTATTAGGGGCCTATTTATCTACCTACAGCTGAAAGGCCTCAATACCTAACTACTTGGGGTATATATACCTACCAACCTACTAGGGACCTATATATTTACCTACCTATTTACAGGTGGCTTATATAGCTACCTAAATAGTGGGGGTCTCTATGCCTACTTAATGGGAAGACTATATACCTATCTACCCGCTTAAGGGTGTATCTATATTCCTCCCTGTCTAAGGGAGGGACCTATATACCTACCTAGCTAATGGGGGCCTTTAGATTTATCCATTCGGGGGCCATCCTACCTACTTAGCTACCTAACTAGTGGGGGGCCTAGATATCTTCTTACCTAATGGGGGCCCTGTACCCAACTTCTTACTTAATTGGGGACTTATATACCTACCTCTTACCGAAAGGGGGAACAAGATAGCTACCTATTGGGGAGCCTATAAATCTACTTGCCTAATGTAGGAGGGGGAAGGTAACAAATTCACAAATAACAAGAAACCCACTTACCAGGACCCTATCAACCTGGAACATTACCACCACCTCTTCCATGGACCTAGTTAATATTCTCTGAAAATATATCATTGTTGGGACCTTTTTTTGGAGAAGTGAGAGACTCCTGGATTGTGCTGCTTAGTTGACTTCTTCTAACGTCAGTTTCTATATGCTTCCCTTTAGTTGTGATTGTACATCTGATTTTCCAACTCATTTGTAGAATGAAGATGCAGTTTATGAAGAAATAATGGTTCCAGTTTTTCCAGCCTTCAATGCACTGATGTTCCTCTCCGGAGTCACAAAGCCCTTGCAGAAGACAAGTCCCAATAGCTATGTCTGAGGTATTAAGCATGATAAATATCACTCTTTGAAGTTGTTACTTCTCATAGTTTTCCCAGTCATTGTTTGATTTAATAGGAAATTGGCTATTCAAGCTCTGTATATGAAAATCAATCCTGGAGGTGACATGTTCAATGCTGTGTGATTGTTCTCAGGTCTCGCAACATGAGATCTAACAATGTGTAGAACACATTTGTCTGAAACTAATTTTCTAAGATTAAAATACTTATTATTTCATGTTCTGTTGCTTTGTTAGTCACTAATAATGAACACTATGGCTCACAAATAGATCTGTGCAAAAATCCTAAACCATGTTGTAGCCTCTATTTCCTCAAATA
The DNA here is from genome assembly GCA_025379985.1 of Phyllomedusa bahiana. Taxonomy (NCBI): domain Eukaryota; kingdom Metazoa; phylum Chordata; class Amphibia; order Anura; family Hylidae; genus Phyllomedusa; species Phyllomedusa bahiana. Next base: position 33,463 of record JAODAL010018042.1, on the reverse strand, counting down.
AAGTCCATATATAAGGCAGTCATGTGTATGGAGTCGGTATAGTGCCTTAGTATGTTTTTCTTTTAACAGTCGTTAGAGATCGAGCAAGTATTTCCCAAATCCTCGGCATGGCAAACCATTTTCATATTTATCGCTGCCTTAATTCTGCAAAGCCAGACAAGGTCTTCTACACCATTGACTAAACCAAGATGCCTTCATATTCTACAAAGGTTCCAAGCAAATGGAAAAGAAGGCTACCGAGTCATGCTATGTAGAGACCAAGTGAAAATATAAGCTAATGACCTTTTCCAAATGTGTTGTTGCCCACAGCAGAATTCCTCCATTATTCTAATTTTGTCAATTGTACACATATTCTGCATTGTAGGTTTACCATGGGGTGGTGTAGGAATATCTGATACATATGTTCTCCTGGTAACATCCCTGGTGGTCTACAGTGGTTTAGGGATTCATGCCTAATATCTCTAGTGGTCTAGGTTGTTGAAGTGTTAGGCTATGTTCACACAAGGTAATTTCGGCACGCATTTCGCGTTGTATTTGTGCTCTAATACGAGCAAGATGCGTGCCGAAATTACGGTAATTCATAGTTCTCACAGAGAACTATGGATTACACCTCCTCTCCCCGGGCGTAAAATACAATCGTATTGTACTCGTGGATAGATAAGGGACATGTTCACACGGTGTAATTGCAGAGCATACAGTGCTCCCGGTAATTACGCCGGGTGTTTGGGAGTTGCGCTGATACAGGTGTACTCCTACGACGCAGGGGGCCTGCAACCCACCGGCCCCATTGACAGTCATTACTCGCGGCGCGTACTAACCGCAAGTAATTGACATGTCACTTATCTCCCCACGTGTACAAGCGGGGAGAGGAGGCGTAATCCATAGTGAGGGGCTGAGGGGGACATCAAATTGGTGGCATCAGGGCAGATAACTGCTGATTATTTTATTTCAGAAAATGGAGCCAGTGTGTAAGTTTTTAAAAAGTCTTCGAACAGTAATATCTGTGGTGAACGGCATGGGATGATGGGCAAGCACAGGCTACCACAGGCACCTGCCATTTATAGTGACGTCACATTGGTGGCTTGTGATTGGACGGTGTCACTTTGTGATATGGTGTCCCTATAGGTTAAGGGGAAGTTCATAAAGGATAATTGCGCTGCAATACACCTGAATTACGCCCCGCAAATTCATAGCACACTTTGAGAGCTATGATTAGGTAATGTTTTTCCCGCCGCATATTGTATTGTATGCGCCAGGTAAAAGAATTTACATGCCACTTCTTCATGGTGCTTATGCTCAGCGCTTTAGAAGTACACGTTCGCCAGCACGTACTTCTAAAACACCTGGCGTATTGTGGAAGTACAGTACGCACCACAATATGCCGTGTTAACATACCCAAAAGGTCAGTATGTTGCCCATTTATGTCAGCTAAAGATCCAGCAACAGTCAGGGAAAAGAAAGTGATGATCCATGTCTAGTATTGCTGTAATTGTAAGTTAGTGTGTAATTTATAGTGCTCGGTAAACAGCATAGAAAAATCCTAAAAATAATGCCAAAAAATGCTTTTTAATTTCCAATCTTTCCCCACAAAAATAACAGTTAATCAATAAATGATATATTCCCGAAAATGTATCATTGATAAAACAGAACTCATCCTGCGAAAAACAAGTCTGGTTTCTGTAGATTATTACAGGTATCTGGAGCCTTGTGAGTATATCCCACAACTGCTGCAGGGTGTGTGAGAGAGGATCCATAGGACAAACACAATGTGAGGTGCTCCCACAGATGCTCAATTTGGTTCCAAGCAGTGTCGGACTGGGGGGTCTCTGGCCCACAGGGGAAATGCTCTTGGGGGCCCACCGTACTGTACATGAAAATGTTACCGTTCTCTCGGACATAAATGCGCCCATTTTACCACATTTTACCACATTTTACATTTTACCACATTTTACCACAGTGTGCAAAACAGAACTGTATTGTGTAGTACGCAATCCTAGGGAGTCACATATCTGTTTGTCTCACACATTTGTCACAGCTAACATATCATAGACACATGGCTAAGTAGCTCCATCCACATTAGGTAGGAAGCCAGGGCCTCCTTTATACATTAGGTAGGTAGCCAGAGATCCCTTTATATATTAGGTAGGTAGCAGGGGCCCCCTTTGTACATCAGGTAGGTAGCCAGAGCCCCCTTTATACATTAGGTAGGTAGCCAGAGATCCCTTTATATATTAGGTAGGTATCCAGGGCCCTCTTTATATATTAGGTAGGTGGCCAGGGCCCCCTTTATATATTAGGTAGGTGGTCAGGGCACTCTTTATATATTAGGTAGGTGGTCAGCGCCCCTTTTATAGATTAGGTAGCCAGGGCCCCCTTTATAGATTAGGTAGCCAGGGACCCCTGTATAGTTCAGGTAGCCAGGGACCCCTGTATAGATTAGGTAGCCAGGGCCCCCTTTATAGTGCAGGTAGCCAGGGACCCCTGTATAGTTCAGGTAGCCAGGGACCCCTGTATAGATTAGATAGCCAGGGCCCCTGTATAGATTAGGTAGCCAGGGCACCCTGTATAGATTAGGTAGCCAGGGCCCCCTTTATAGTTCAGGTAGCCAGGGCACCCTGTATAGTTCAGGTAGCCAGGGACCCCTGTATAGATTAGATAGCCAGGGCCCCTGTATAGATTAGGTAGCCAGGGCCCCTGTATAGATTAGGTAGCCAGGGCTCCCTGTATAGATTAGGTAGCCAGGGCCCCTAGTATGGATAAGATAGCCAGGGCCCGCTTCCTCATATATATATAAAAAAAAAAACACAACTACTCACCTCAATCCCGCTCCTGGCCGCTCCCAGACGCTCCCTGCCGGCTTCTACTTGCGCCCTGAATAGGCGGTGCGGTGATATGACGTCACCGCGCCGCCTACGTCACCACTACAGGCTGCCGCGCAGCCCTGGGAGTCGAGGACATTAGTCCCCGACTCCCGGGCCCTGTCTCTGAGTGCTCGGGACGCAGGGCCGGGCGTTCAGAGACAGGATTTGGCGGATGGGCCCGGGGAGCGGCGGCACTACCTCCGGGGCCCACAGGAGCTCAGGGCCCATGGGGGGATTCACCGATCCCCTGGCAGGCCAGTCCAAGCCTGGTTCCAAGTCTGGGTCATTAGGGACCAGGGTAGTACTTGGAAGTCTTGGTCAAGTTCTTCCAACACGTCGCGTCCCATCAACCCCAGGGAAGACAATCAGCATGTATGGCTATATGGATCTGCAAGGATGAATTCATAGCCAAATCAGTTGAGAGTGCCTGCCACATGGATGAGTACCCCAGAGAATACTCCAAAAACATTCCCCAGACCATACCTCTGCCACCACTTGCTTGTGTTCTTCCAGCAGTGGCTGCAGAGTGTTTATTTTCTGATATTTCTCACATGCCAATGTACACCCATTCGATGAAGCAAAACACATGATTCAGCAGAGAA